>JAQPCC010000163.1:0-299694 GCA_028392965.1 Lindernia subracemosa | reverse complement strand
AGCGTTTTCTCTCTACCATCCAAACCCTAAAACCCTTTCTTCTTCCTTCCTTCTCGGCCAAGCTCGACTCCCCACCCAAGCGACGTACCTTACTTCATCCGTGTTGACGGTGACGTCCCCGTCGGCCTCCATCGCCGGGATCAGACGGCGTTTGGAAGGCAACCTCTTGGCCTTCTCTAGGGTTTTCTCCAAGTGAAAGCTTGCGGAAGTGGCCGGAGCTGTTCGGTGGATTTGCGCAAAGGTTGTTTGGTGTGCTAGGGCGGCGCTGGTGGTGGTGGGGCCTGCTCCGGTGGGTTGGAACGTTGGGGCTTCGCGGGTTTCGTTCAAAAACCCTAAAAGACCTTTCATCTTTCTTCTTTCTCGGCGGCGTCTTCTTCTTTGAGTTTGCGGTTGGTTTTGGGGCTCGGGGCTGAGCTGGACGGCGGCGGAGAAGGTCAAGGCTGGGTGGGTGCGTGAGGTTTGTGACCGGGGTGCTAGGGTTAGGTCTCCTTATCTTCATGGCTTCGAGTTCTTCTTCATGTGGGTCGGTGGCTTCTTCATCGACGTTGGGGGCTGACTTGTGGGCCATTCACCGGATTTTGGGACGATGGGACGTAACATTCCGGACTTCAACCGGTTTTTGACGTGGCTGCCTTTGAAGCCCTTCTCAAGAGGGTTCATGGGGCGGATGGCTCTTCGGTTAGGCAAAATATGGCTGGTTTGGACTGCTCCGCGGTTTGTACGGCGGCCGGAGTTGTGTGCTTCAGGTGGGAATAGACCGCGGGTGGGGGCGGAGGGAACCACGGTTGGTCCTCTTGATGTTGTTTTGGATTTTCCCGGGACTAACCTTTTGGGTGAAAATTCTTCATCGGCCTTGGTGGCTTTCAACCCTATGGGGGAAGAGAGGTGGCTGACCCTATGGTGGGTAGGGAGGTGGCAGCTAAGATACCTCAAGAGGGTATGGAGTATGCAGTTATTGAGTACGCTGCGGGTTCCGTAGCTGAGACGCGGGTAGCTACTAAGGCTGCGGAGAAGGTGGCTAAGGCGGGTGTTGCTCATGCTGCGAATGTTAAGGTGGTTGCTAAAGGGGTGCGGCTGAGGTGACTAAGGAGAGAGCTGTGGTTGATGTTGCGACGAAGCGTCGGCAGCCGTCAAGATGGAGTGTGACTCAGCCATTACGGGACCGGCTATTGACTCGAACAGGTGTGCGCTAGTACGCCCATGCACGCCTATTCATCCGCGCCCTACGTTGGAGTCGAACACTGGGGAGGATCGGGGTGTGGAGAGTATGATCGAGACATTGGAGAAGGTTTATGAGCCTCTTTGAGTGAAGCTAATGGGGAGAGACCGGCTGAGCTGGGACTGAACCCGCGGGAGGTTGTGGTGCATGGGACTGTTCCAGGGATAAAGGAGGTGGCTGGCCAAGGTAGGCTGGCGAACCAGCAGCCTATTAGGTCATTTCGGGATGCGGCCATTGAGGGCCCGAGGCCTGTCAGTAGGCCTGCTAGTGCGGGACAACGGATTCCGTTGGCTTATACTCCCCCTTTGATGATCGATGGGGTTGTTGAGGTTTGCCCTTCATGGGAGGTTGCTGAAAAGGGGTTGGCTAGGTGGGAAAACACCTTGGTGGGCTACTTCCTTGGTCGACGACCTTACTTCCCATTCGTTGATAAGTTTGCTCGCATGTCTTGGGCGCATGTGGTGGAGGTTCGGGCAACGAGCAACGGGTTCTTCCGGTTTCGATTTTCCTCAGCTGCTGCTATGAATGTGGTGCTCGAAGGGGGCCCTTGGCTGCTGCAGGGGCAGCCCTTATTCTTGAGGCGTGGCGACCTGGCATGTCCTTCGATAAGAAGGAACCTGAGGAGATACCTGTCTGGATTAAGCTATGGAACGTGCCGAGTGAGTTTTGGACGCAGGAGGGCCTTGGCATAGTTGCTAGTGCGGTGGGGAGGCCTCTTTTCACAGATTCGATCACGACGTCCATGACACGTATCGACTTTGCACGAGTCTGTGTGATGAAGAAGGTGGCTGAACCCTATTTTGAGCATTTCAACATTAGGGTTCCTTCTCGGTCTGGAGGGTTTGAGGGGCATGTTAGGGTTTCGGTGGAGTACGAGTGGCGGCCGCCGAAGTGTTCGGGATGCCAGGCTACTGGTCATTCTGTAGAGGCTTGTCCTAGGGCTACCAGTCATCCTAGATACGTAGGATCGAGGGTTCAGCCCATGCCCAAGGGACGTAGGGTGGAGGATAAGTCACGGCGGACAGCGATTAGTATGGTTGGAAAGGACAAGGGTGCGAGGGAGAAGGTGCAGATGAAAGGAAGGGATAAAGGGAAAAAGGTGCTGGAGGACAAGAGGGAGGTAATTGCAGGTGATGCCTTGACTTGTAGTGCCCCGAGCTCATCATTCACGAAGCTGTCTCCAGATGGGGTGAAGAGTAGTGAGAGGGGGGGGCGGGGCAACTGAATACATTTGCCATTCTTCAGACTGTGGTGAGGATGATGTGCTTACTTTACCGGGCCCTGATTGCATTGCAGCCCTCCCCGGGGTTGTTCCATGATCCCAGTCGGAGTCTGGAATGTGCGCGGACTGAATAAATGGGAGCACGGCCGGGCAGTCCGCGAGTTTATTTCCCGGCATAATCTTTGCTTGGTGGGTTTGGTGGAGACGAGGGTGGCCATCCACAATGCTGCCCTTACTTCGTCTTTGGTTCGGGATACATGGCAGTGGTTCTTTGACTATGATGTTGGGCCTGGCAATCGTATTTGGGTTGGCTGGGATCCTTCCTTTCTTCGGGTTTCTATGGAAAGGTGCTCGACGCAAGCAATTCACTGCAAGGTGCATTCGCTTGCTGACCTCTCTACCTTTTTTGTCACATTCGTCTATGGCAAGAACACGAGGGAGGAGCGCTCTGTCCTGTGGGGTGATTTGATTGCCATGGCTGAATTTTGCTCGGAGGACCCGTGGATCGTTATGGGGGACTTCAATGCAGTGATTGAGGCCAGTGAGGCTAGAGGAGGGTCTTCAGCCTCTGCTGAGTGTTTGGAGTTCAGGTCTTGCCTTACTTCGGCCGACCTTACTACCCTTCCTATGATTGGCCAATTCTTCACTTGGTACAATCAGCAGAGGGCGGGGAGGGGTATTTGGAGGCGGTTGGATCGTATTGTGGGGAACCCTTCTTGGTTTTCTAGGTTTCCTCTTGTTCGGTAGTAGTTGTTCCCTGCAACTTCTGATCACTCGCCTCTTGTCTTGGAAGGGGAGGGAGGGTATGCGAGGAAGGCTTGCTTCAGGTTTGATAATTTTCTCACTAAGGATCCCCTCTTTTTGGAGCTGGTCGATCGTGGCTGGAGGACCAGAGTGAGGGTACCCTTATGTATTCGGTTTCCCAGAAGCTTAGGGGTTGAAGCAGCCCCTGAGGGAGCTTCGCCGTAGGAAGGGCAATCTTGCCAGGAATGTCGAGGAGGCGCGTCTGTTCTTGGAGGTTGCCCAGACTCTCTCTTCTCAGTTTCCTGAGGAGGATCTGCTTGTTGATCTTGTGCGTTTTTGTCGGGCTCTCTTTGCGCGTGCTGTGGAGATGGAGCACTCTGCACTCTCTCAGGGCTAAGCTGGCTTGGCTCAAGGATGGTGACCAATCCTCTGCCTTTTTTTCAAGAAGGTTCAGATGCGTAGGGCAACCAATCGCATCTTCTCTCTTGAAGATGATGAGGGATCAGTGGTGGAAGGGGAGGATCAGGTCCGTGATGCGCTCATTTGCTATTACCAGCAGATATTGGGTCAATCTGCTCACGCTCTTCCTGTGGTGGGTGAGGAGGTTCGTCAGTACATTACGAGCTTATTTCGCATGAGGATGCTGCCATTCTCGTTAGGCGAGTGGAGGATAAGGAGATTAGGGATGTGGTGTTTCTTCTGGCGGATGACAAGGCACCTGGTCCTGACGGGTACACTGCTGCCTTCTTTAAGGCAGCCTGGACGATTATTGGGGTGGATGTTATGGAGGCGGTTCGTGAGTTCTTTTCTGGTGGACACCTTCTCAAGGGCGTGAACAGTACTCTTATCACTCTCATTCCTAAGAGGACTTCGCCTAGGCATGTGGGTGACTTCAGGCCGATTTCTTGTTGCAATGTCTTATATAAGATCATTGCTAAGATCATTGCTAATAGGGTTCGGCCTCTGATGGCCAAGTTGGTTCACCACTCGCAGACGGCTTTTATCCCTGGCAGACGTATTGGGGATAACATCCTTCTTGCTCAGGAGATCTGTTATGGCTACTTGAGTCGCGATAAGCCCCCTCGTGTTGCGCTCAAAGTGGACCTGGCTAAGGCATATGATAAGGTTGAGTGGAGTTTTCTTTTGGCTATTCTTGAGGCTATGGGATTTCCGCCTGACTTTATCAGATGGATTCGGAGCTGTGTGACTACTACATGTTTTTCGATAAACATCAATGGTAGTCCGGAGGGTTTCTTCCCTGGTAAGCGGGGTCTGCGGCAGGGAGATCCGCTTTCGCCGTATCTGTTTACGCTTGTTATGGAGGTGTTGCGTGGCATTGTGACCCACTTTGTTAGGACTGACCCACGATTTCGCTATCATTGGCGGTGCGAGAAGTCGGCCTTGACCATGCTGACCTTTGCTGATGATCTGCTGCTCTTCTGTCATGCTGATTTGCATTCTGTGGGGGTTCTTCATGCGGCACTGACTTGCTTTACATCGCTCTCGGGGCTTGCGGCGAATCCTTGTAAGAGTGAAGTCTTTGTCTCGCGTCGTGCGGAGCATCTGACTCCTGCTTTACTGGATTTGTTGGGTTTTTCTTTGGGTTCTCTGCCTGTGAGATATCTTGGAGTCCCGTTGATCACTACTAGACTCACTCAGGCGGACTGTGCCCCTTTGCTCGAGAAGGTGGATCAGCGGATTGGTTCTTGGCTGAATAAGTCCCTCTCCTATGCGGGACGAGTTCAGCTTATTCGTTCGGTGCTGGGAGCGCTTTATCTCTATTGGACCGGGGTGTTCTTGTTGCCCAAGGGTGTCATCAGGGCTATTGAGCAGAAGTTTCGTTCATTCTTATGGGCGGGCTCAGCTGCTAAGGTGGCGTGGGAGGAGGTTTGCTTGCCTGTCGTGGAAGGGGGACTTGGCATTCGCTCTATTGAGGTGGACAATAAGGCTTTGATGATGAAGAACATTTGGAGTATCATCACGCGCGACGAGGAGTCTATTTGGGTGACCTGGCTTTATCATGAGAGACTTCACCGCAGGTCCTTTTGGCATTGCACGTCGTCGAGTAACACCTCTTGGAGTTGGAGGAAGCTTCTCAAGCTGCGTAGTGAGATGCGTCCGCTGATTCAGTTTCGGGTTGGGAACGGTAGAGATATTTGGGTTTGGAAGGACCCCTGGTTGTACATTGACCCCTTAGTGAGCAGATTTCCTCGGGGGCCGTTGGTTATGGGTATTCCCATTGATGCACGCCTGAGTTCTGTTATTTCCTCTTCGGGGTGGCACTGGCCGGCGCAGACCTCGACGGAATATTTAGAGTTTCATCCTCATCTGCCCCACTGTTCCCCCACTGATGCTGATTCCTACCGCTGGTTGGGCACTTCGGATGGTAAGTTCTCTACTGCCTCGGCTCGCGAGTCGATTCGGAGTAGGCGTATTCGGGTTCAGTGGGCTGCCCTCTTTGGAGGACCGCTGAAGGTCCCTCGTTTTGAGTTTATCCTTTGGTTAGCGATTCGGGATCGGCTTGCTACTAGGGATAAACCTTGGGTTGCGGCTGTTGCCCAGACGATGCATTGCTGTTTGTGTGACTCGTTGGAGGTGGAGACGATCTCACATTTATTCTTTGAGTGCCAGTTCTCGAGGCGTTGTGTGCAGGTGCTGAGGTACAAGACCCGTTGGGGATGGCCGTACCAGAACTGGAGCTTGGGTATTGCTTGGGCTTCGAGGCGCTGGAGGGGTCGTCATCTCTGTCACCTCACCTTTCGCCATCTGCTTGCCTCTCTTGTTTACCATATTTGGCGGGAACGCAACAAGAGATGCTGGGAGGGGATCATTGGGACGCCGGAGCAGCTTGCCCAGGCGGTGGTTCACATGCTGTGCTGAGACTCTCCACGCTTCATTCGAAGTGGGAGTTGCAGACCTGTGCTGTTCGGCGACTTTGGCGTGTTGCTTGGTAGTTTGGTTGTGTCCTTGTTTTGTGCTTTTCGAGGCTTGATTGGTTGTTGTTGTTTCTGTTTCGCTCTGCTGGCCTTGTTGGTGCTCCTTGTTTGATTGCTCAGCAGGGTGCTTGTTCTGGCAGTTTGCTGCCTGTGGTTTTCTCGAGGCATGTCTCGTGATTGCTGCTTTGTACATTCATTTTTTTCTCTTCTGTTATGATATGACCGATTCCCCAAAAAAAAGGTCCAAATTATCTGATCATGCAAATGCGGGAACACATCAGGCAGATCGCGGCTAATTTCCAGCAACTCAATAGTAGTCATCGGAGGCCATTGCCAACCTTCAGATGCAATTACGGCATTCAGTCGAGCATCTTGTGGAATACCAAGGACTAATGGACCTTGCGGAAATCGGTCAAGTAAGGGGGTAGGATATAGCCAGGGGTCCGTCCATAGCCATATAGATGATCCGTCACCTACTTGGAACCGTATGAATGAGCGCAAAAGGGGGCGCATCTTCAGAAGCTTGCACCAACTCCAAGATGTGGTAGAAGATGGACGGATCGACCAGATAGATTTCCGGCGAAGGCGGGTATCATAGAGCCACGTTGTCCAGATCGAATTAGGGTCACGCTGTAGTAAACTCCACAATTGTTTCAACATGAGGGACTTGTTATCAGCCTCAATGGACCGAATGCCCAACCCGCCCTCAGTAGTGGGACAGCAAATAGCCTTCCATGCCACCTTTGCCGAAGCTGATCCCCATAGAAAGTGACGCATTTTCGCCTCTAGTACCTTGATCACACCTCGGGGCAGCAGGAATACTCCAGACCAAAACATATAAAGAGCTGACGGGACAGATTTGATAAGCTGTACCCGACCAGCATATGATAACGACCGATTCAGCCACGACCCAAGACGCTTATCAACGGATTGCACAAGCGGCTTACAGTCGAGTAGAGTAAGTCGTGTGGAGATAAGCGGGACTCCCAGATACCGAACACGTAGATTGCCCAGACGAAATCCCATCAGAGCCTCAAAGAGAGAGATAGAACTTTCAGCCCGGCGAGAGACGAACATCTCACTCTTGCTCACATTTGCATGCAAACCAGAGAGCTGCCCAAAGGTATCCAAAGCTCCTTTAAGTACACCGACCGACGGGACATCAGCATGACAGAAGAGGAGAAGATCATCAGCAAAAGTGAGCATGGCAAGAGAGGTAGCTTCACATCTCCAATGGAACCTGAACTCAGTCGACACGCGAATGCACTGATCAAGAATACCACGCAGGACTCCATGGCAAGAGTGAAGAGATAAGGAGCGATCGGATCCCCCTGCCGTAATCCCCGCTTTCCTTCAAAGAAACCTCCAGCCACACCATTGAGGTTGATAGAGAAATAAGTAGTGGTGAGGCACGCCCTGACCCAACTGATGAAAATAGGATGAAAATTCATAGCCACCAAGGTGGCAAAAGGACCATTCGACTTTATCATAGGCTTTCGCTAGGTCAACTTTGAATGCAGCACGTGAAGGTTGGTTCATGCACCGATACCCACTGCAGATCTCTTGCGCCAATAAGATATTGTCAGTAATACGTCTTCCTGGGATGAAGGCGGTCTGTGAAGGGTGAACCAAAGCCGATAGATGCCGCTTCAACCTATTGGCCAGCACCTTGGAGATAACTTTGTAAAGAACATTGCAGCATGATATAGGCCGGTAATCCGAAGGCCGTCGAGGTGACTCAGAAGCCGTGGCAAGAATAACAAATATAGAGAAGTATTCAAGAGAGCCATGGCCAACATCTACTCCTTTGACCCGATCGAGCTTGAAGAGGGCGAACATCTCGAGAAGCTGTTAAACAACAACATGGACTACGGGATCTACAGAGCACCCGAAGTTCGAGTCCCAAGAAGCATATCAAGAATGGAGACAGAATGGGACAATGTGAGACTAACAACACCATTTCTCGAAGAAACATCCAAGCGGATCTGGAGGACACCGGACAAAATCAAGAAGCTGGATGAACTCAACCTGAGGGGGCTGTCATATCTCAAAGGCAGGGACGCAACAGGCTATCTATGGATCCTCGCTGATCGAGGAAGCATGCCAACAAGGACGGCCAAAGAACAGCGTGCCCACTTCCAATCCAAGTCGCCTTTGATCAACATCATACAGATGACGACAAGAACCTGGGAAGAACACACTACCCAGAGTTCAAGGTGATGTGGAATGACGGCACTATCTCAACCATCACCGAGGCCGATCTACAATTTCTGAAAAGATCCGATGTCAATCAAATGTACTACCTTTGCCGGAATTTTGGAGCTACAAAGCACGAGTATAGGCAAGGGTGCTACGCGATCAAGGGATTCATGCTCAGAGATGTCAAATTCCATGTTGCCCAAGATCTCCGAGGACGTCAGACCATAGTCCCTTAATCCTTGGGGCTGCTCATGATCGAAGCCGGGGAAAGTCTTTTCGCTTCGATAATTTTCTTTCCCGCGAGCCGGCTTTCCTTCAAAAAGTTCAGCAAGCGTGGGAAACGCAGATTGAGGGCTTCCCGATGTATCGTTTCATAAGTAGATTGAAGCTTCTGAAACCGGTCTTTCTACAGATGCGCAAAGACAAAGGTGACCTGACGAGAAATGTCGTCGAGGCAAAGCACTTTCTTGACCTGAGTCAAATCTATGCGAGCCGCTTTCCCGATGAAGGTATCTTTCATAACCTTGAAAGGGTTTGTCGGGTCTTATATTCTAGGGCAGTGGGGATGGAACACTCGATGTTAGCGCAACGGGCGAAATTGGCGTGGTTGAAAGATGGGGATCAGAATACTACTTTCTTTTTTAGGAAGGTTGCAATTCGGAGGGCTGCGAATCGGATATACTGCCTTGAGACCGTAACAGGCGATTTGGTTAATGGCGAGGAGGCGGTTAGAGAGGAATTGGTGCAGTTCTACAGCGCGTTATTGGGACAATCTGCGCGAACTGCGCCGGTTATATCTTCTCAGCTCGTTCCGTTTACTTATCACCGTCTTGGAAATGCGGAGGCGATGAGCATGACACGGCCGATTGAGGATATTGAGATCAAGGATGCGCTTTTCTCGATGGGAGACGAAAAGGCGCCTGGGCCGGATGGGTATACAGCGCGATTCTTCAAAGCGTCGTGGAGCATTATCGGGGCTGATCTTCTTGAGGCAGTCCGGGATTTCTTCGTGACAGGCCGCCTCTTGAAGGGTCTCAATAGCACCTCCATCACACTCATTCCGAAATGTGAGGCGCCGAGGAAGGCTTCGGATTTTAGACCTATCTCCTGTTGCAATGTCATCTACAAGGTAATTTCGAAGATCATTGCTAACCGCCTTAAGCCTCTTCTTGGATCACTTGTTCACCCTTCGCAGACGGCCTTTGTCCCGGGCCGGAAGATTAGTGATAATCTCCTCCTTGCCCAGGAGCTTTGTCGGGGGTACAATAGCGCAAGTGGCCCGCCTCGCGTTACTTTCAAAGTTGATCTGGTTAAGGCATATGATCGGGTTGAGTGGAGTCTTGTCATCGCTGCAATGGAGAATATGGGTTTACACCCTACTTTCATTGGGTGGGTGAGGAGTTGTCTAACGACGCCAACGTTTTCGATCAACCTTCATGGCTCTTCGGCACGATACTTTAGAGGTGCGCGGGGACTCAGGCAAGGGGACCCTCTATCGCCGTACTTATTTACGTTGGTCATGGAGATCATACGAGGTATGGTGCGAGCCCGTATCAGCCAGGAGCCGAACTTCCGATACCACTGGCGGTGCGAGACGGCGGAACTTGCCATGCTTTCTTTTGCTGATGACCTACTCTTATTTAGCCATGCGGATGACACCTCGGTGGGAGTATTGAAAGCAGCTTTGGATGATTTCGCTACACTTTCGGGGCTGCACCCAAGTCTAGTGAACAGTGAGATGTTTGTGGCAAAGCGAGCTGAGCCACAAGGGATGCGACTTCGTACCATTACAGGGTTCGCTCGGGGACAGCTCCCGGTTAGTTATTTGGGAGTCCCGCTGACCTCGGCGCGACTTTCCGTGGCGGACTGCTCTCCTCTTCTACAGAAGGTGGATAGAAGATTGGGGTCGTGGCTCAACAAGTCACTTTCGTATGCGGGAAAGGTACAGCTCATTAAGTCTGTCCTGTCCTCTTTGCACACTTACTGGGCAGGCGTCTTCCTTTTGCCCAAAGCCGTTATCCGTGATTTGGAAGCGAAGTTCAGGTCTTTCCTTTGGGCTGGGGCGCCGGCTAGGGTAGCATGGGCGGATATCTGTGTGCCTGTTGAAGAGGGGGGCCTAGGGATCAGGGCTATTGAAGCTGACAATCGGGCCTTACTTATGAAGCATCTTTGGAGCGTTGTCTCGAAGGCGCCGGAGTCGATTTGGGTCGCTTGGCTCTACCATAACCGCCTTTGCAACCGATCGATATGGGATATTAGCTCGACTAGTAATGATGGTTGGAGTTGGAAGAAGCTTCTCAAACTCCGGCCCCTCTTGCGCAGATTTATATCATTCCAGGTGGGTAATGGGGAGTCGATCATGCTTTGGAAGGACCCGTGGCTCCTTCCTTCCTCACTTATTGAGCGCTATCCACGTGGACCGATGGTGATGGGCCTTCCGGTTGATTCACGGCTGAGTGCGGACCAGCACGAAATACCTTGATATTGGCCCGATGCTACCCCCGGTGGATCCGAGTACGTCAGATAGGGTACGATGGATGGCGAACCTGGATGGGCGCTTTTCTACCAGGACTGTGAGGGAAGCCATTCGGAGAAGGCGTGACAAGGTAGTTTGGGCGACCCTGTTTGGTGGACCTCTTCGCATCCCACGGCATGAGTTTATACTTTGGATGGCCATCCGCGAGCGACTATCGGTACGTAGCCTACCATGGGTGGCCCAGCGTGCGGGGACGGACACATGTCTTCTATGCGAGATGGGGATCAGTGAGACGGTTGGCCATCTCTTCTTTTCTTGCGATTTTACAAAAAATTGCAGATTCCTTTTACGTAACAAAATCAAGTGGCGCATTCCTTATACGGGCTGGAGACGTGGCATACATTGGGCAGCCGTGAGATGGAGGGGTCAACACCTGCTCTATGCTTCATATCGACATATCCTTGCGTCTCTTGTGTACCATATCTGGCAGGAGAGGACTAGGAGGTGGCGTGACAACATCCGTTCGTCACCTACCCGGGTGGTGGCATTGGTCTTGGGGCTGGTTTGGGACCGACTGGACACTATTGGGGAGAAGTACGCACTACAGAAGGCGGGGGTACGACGTGTGTGGAGAGTTGCGTGGTAGTCATTATGTTACATTACTTTACTTTACTTTATTTTATTGTTCCCAGTAGCCTGTTACTGGTAGTTACTGGTAGTCATTTGGATGATACATCCACTTAGCATGTAATCTTGCTTTTATCATATATATATATATACGGGACTTCCACCAAAAAAAGGTAAACCTCACACGATCGACGAGTGGTGACTTCGATCTGGATAAGTGCATTGAAGCTGAAGTATTTCATAATCCAGAATTGGCCATCGTCTATCTAAACCTTCAGCAACGGCGGCCTGGAGTTGGAACAAGCTGCTGAAATTGCGCCCAACTATCCGACCATTGATCCAGTGCCATATTGGTAACGGCGCGACTTTTCTACTTTGGCAGGATCCGTGGCTTTCGACAGGGCCACTTAGCGATCGCTTTCCACGAGGTCCTGTCGTTATGGTGGCAGCCGCGTTCAAGAGTCACGTGTGCAACCTAAGCGATTTGCTCTATCCTACACGGCGCCCATGATGATCGACGGAGCTCCTGAGGCATGCCCGTCCTGGGATGTTGCACGACGGGGGTCGGCGAGGTGGGCACATACACTCGTTGGGTATTTCATGGGAAAGAGACCATACTTCCCGTTTGTGGAGAGATTTTTTCGATCGATTTGGCCGGATCTAGTCGAGGTTCGTGCCACCACTAATGGTTTCTTCAAGTTCCGTTTCACCACGGCGGAGGCATTAACTGCGGCCCTTGAGGCGCGCCATGGCTCATGCAAGGGCAGCCTATTTTTCTCGAACCATGGAGGATGGGGATGTCTTTTGAGAAAATCAACCTTCAGAGGTTCCACTTTGGGTGAAGCTCCGTAATATACAGAGCGAATTTTGGACGCAGGAAGGCCTGGGAATCGTTGCAAGTGTGCTAGGAAGGCCGTTATTTGCAGATGGTATGACTGCTAATGGAGAGCGCATCGACTATGCAATGGTATGTCTCATGAAACAACTTGCAGACCCGTTTATTGAGAACTTCAACCTCCGCTTACCGCGCGAAGATGGTGGTTCATCGGGGGTGGTGGTGGTTCGCGTCGAATACGAATGGCGGCCCAAGCAATGTGCAACATGCAAGTCATGGACTCATGGAAGCGAGACTTGCCCTGTGAGCCGGGTCAAGGCTCAGCGCAACAGAGTGCAGCAGACGCGTGCGAGTCAGCCCAACCAAACAAGGCCGCTTGTCGCCACCAATGGAAGGCATCAATGGCGGCGCATGGATGATAGGGGACAGGGCAAGGCCATTGTGGAACATTCCACGGTGGGTTTGAACGTGGTGCAACCGCCATATGATCAATGCCACCTTGGCCGTGAAGTCTTGGAGCCTCGGCCGCCTACTGGTGGGTGTTCGACCAGCAAAGACACGATGGTTCTTAATCCGTTTAGTGTTCTCGATGGGCTTGACGAAGATACAATGCTCCCCAAGGGTCCTAAAGCAGCCCTTCCTGAGGGTGCTCCATGATACCAGTCGCCGTATGGAACGTGCGTGGTCTAAACAGGTTAGACCACAGATGGGCGGTGAGGGAACTTATTACAAAACATAGTTTATTGCTTATTGGACTTCTTGAGACAAGAGTCTCTGACCAAAATGCGGCAGCCCTTTCGAACTCAATCAGACCATGGAGTTGGTTTTACGATTATGAGGACGGGCCGACGTCTCGTATTTGGGTGGGATGGGATGCACGTTTTTTGGCAGTTACGATTGAGGCATCCACCACACAGGCGGTTCATTGTAAGGTGACTATTCTTGCAGAACGAGTGGATTTCTACGTCACTTTCGCCTATGGCCACAATCTTAGGACAACTCGGCGGGAATTATGGGTGGATCTTACGGCGACATCAGACGGGCGAGCGGAGCTGCCATGGGTCGTGATGGGAGACTTCAATGCAATCATTGACACTACGGAAGCGCGAGGAGGATCGTCCACGGGGGGCTGCCCTGATATGATTGAATGTGTGACCTCATCGGATCTTGCAAATCTCCCGCGGATGGGGACCTTTTACACGTGGTACAATCAGCAAAGTGGCACCTCAGGGGTCTGGCGATGTCTTGATAGGATGTTGGGTAACCCCTCTTGGTTTGCTCGTTTTGGGGATTTAGCATACAGATGCACCCACCCAAACACTTCGGACCACTCTCCCCTTATTTTGGAGCCTACATCTCGAGAGAACGAAAGGGGCATTACTTTTCGGTTTGATAACTTCTTGGCCCAGGACCCCCGTTTTATTCCACTTGTGGAGGAAACATGGAGTCGGCAAGTGAATGGTTATCCCATGTACGTCGTGATCAAGAGACTAAAAGCGATGAAGCAGGCGCTGAGGCACCTTCGACGGGACAAGGGTGACCTTAATCGTAATGTGCTAGAGGCGCGCCGCTTCCTTGAAACTGCTCAAGAACTGATGGCCCAACACCCTATGGAGGACCATCTCTTGTTCCTTGAGAAGAGATGTCGTTTTGCGTATGCCAAAGCTGTCGAGATGGAGCATGCGGCTCTAACGCAACGGGCGAAGGTGGCATGGCTAAAAGACGGGGATCAATGCACCTCATTCTTCTTCAAGAAGGTGGCCATGCGTCGAGTTGGGAACCGCATCTTCCACATTGAGGATGAAGCGGGCAACATGTTTGAAGGGGGAGATAGTGTGCGGGCTGAACTTGTGCGCTTCTTTACGGATCTTCTTGGCCAATCTATTCAGACATCACCGTTGTCCGTCTCCGAAATTGCGCCATATCTCGCTAGGAAGCTTAGCACGGTTGATGCTGATGAGATGATTCAGCCGGTTACAGATGGGGAAATCAAACGTGCGCTTTTTTCTATTGGAGACAACAAGTCGCCTGGGCCGGACGGTTTTACGGCGGTTTTCTACAAACGCGCCTGGAATATAATAGGTGAGGATATCTCGCATGCCATTAAAGAGTTTTTCAGAACGGGTTACCTTTTAGGGGAGCTGAATTCGACGCTAATCACACTTATACCCAAGGGAGATAATCCACGCACGGCGAAGGACTTTAGACCGATTTCCTGCTGCAACGTCCTATATAAGATCATCTCGAAGATCATTGCGAATAGGATGCGGGGCTTCCTGGGAAGCCTTATCCACCTCACTCAGACGGCGTTTATTCCAGGACGACGTATCTCGGATAATATTCTTCTAGCACAGGAGATTTGTCATGGGTACACCAGCGCGGGTCTGCCTGAGCGGGTGGCATTCAAGGTTGATCTCGCGAAGGCATACGACAAGGTGGAATGGAACTTTATTCTTGCTACGCTTGAAGCATTCAACTTTCACCCTATCTTTGTGGGATGGATTCGCTCTTGCCTTACGACGCCGCATTTCTCTATCAACATTAATGGCAAACCTGAGGGGTTCTTCAAAGGGCGACGTGGTCTCCGACAAGGTGACCCTATCTCACCTTATTTATTCACGATTGTGATGGAAGTTCTCCATGGGATTATTGCGGAACGGATTCGGCTTAGTGACGGCTTTCGGTATCATTGGAGATGTGATCCTACGTCGCTGTTCATGTTGACGTTCGCAGACGACTTACTCCTGTTCTCCCATGCGGACGTCACTTCTGTTAGCGTCTTTAAGGGCAGCCTCGAGCTTTTTGCTTCACTTTCTAGGCTGCGTGTGAATATCACCAAGAGTGAGATGTTTATATCTAAGAGGGCTGAACGGCTTAAGGGAGCGATCCAGCCCATCATGGGTTTCCCTATTGGTTCTCTGCCTGTGCGATACTTGGGGGTTCCACTGATCACATCGAGGCTGACCCTTGCTGATTGTGCCCCACTCCTTCGATCTATAGATCGTCGACTTGGCTCGTGGACCAACCAATCATTATCATACGCTGGGAGGGTTCAGCTTATCAGATCGGTCGTCCTGGGCTTCCATACGTACTGGGCGGGTGTTTTTTTACTCCCCAAAGGTATTATTCGTAGCATTGAGGTGCGCCTCAGGGCATTCCTGTGGTTGGGATCTGGCGCGAAGGTGGCGTGGGCTGATGTGTGCGTCCCACGTGAGGAGGGGGGCCTAGGATTACGCTCTATCGAGACTGACAATAAGGCATTGATGATGCGCCTTATCTGGAGCCTGCTGAGTGGCGATGCGACATCGATCTGGGCCACTTGGATCCGTCAAACACGACTGCATAACACATCACTGTGGTCCATCAGGCCTACGGCTAGAACCTCTTGGAGCTGGAAAAAGGTGCTTAAGCTTCGACAACATGTTCGTTCGCTTGTCGAATTTCGAATTGGGAATGGAGCTGCTACGCGACTTTGGACGGATCCATGGCTGCTCACGGTCCCATTGGTGGAACGATTTCCACGGGGACCCATGGTCATGGGCATTCCCCGTGACTCGAGGCTGAGTGTGGTGATTGACAATATGGGCTGGCATTGGCCAGGACAAACAACTGTGGAATACATGGAAATCGCTGCCCTACTTCCCCAAGCGCGACCGGGAGAGGAGGATACGATACGATGGATTGCTTCGGTGAATGGAATGTTCTCTACTCATTCGGCAAGAGATTCCCTGCGGCTGAAGCTCCCTCGGGTAACATGGCACACGTTATTTGGGGGTCCGATCGCTATACCTCGGCACGATTTCATCCTCTGGCTGGCGATCAGAAACAGACTGGCGACGAGAGACAAACCATGGGTTGCGGCGGCAGCAGGAACCTCCTCGTGCCTTTTGTGCGACGCTCAAGTCGCAGAGACGACACGTCACATGTTTTTTGAGTGCCCCTTCTCTAGACGATGTTTACGGCTAGTGCGGGATAAGCTTCGCTTGCCTTTGATGGATTGGTTCGAGGGAATTCATTGGGCTGCGCAAAGGTGGCGGGGACAGCATCTTGCATGGATGGGCCCTCGCCATGTCTTATCTTCACTTGTTTATCATCTATGGGCTGAGCGCAACAGAAGATGGTGGGAGGGACGACGACGGACACCAGATCAGATTGTTGTTGATATCGAGACTCTCTTATGCTTACGATTATCTACCCTTTCGAAGAAATATCAGCTCCAGGTCTGCGCACTACGACGCGTTTGGCGCATTGCTTGGCAACGCATGTAGACGCTGTTTTATCTGATCTTTGATTTGTTTTGCGTTTTGCGTTTGGTTTTTCACCGGTACTGTGTTACTGGTTGGCGCAGTCCTTCTGCTGAACAAATTGTTCCCCTTTTTATTTTATTTTAGTGACCGTTTCCCAAAAAAAAAAAAAAGAATTTTTTTTTTTTTTTTTTTTTTTTTTTTTTTTCGGAGAGGTCACTAACATTAAAGAACGAGTACATCAAGATGTTCAGCAGTTACGAACTGCACCGACCGGTAACATGCTACCAGTTAACAACGGAACGCTCAATCTAAATGGCAAGCAAAAAAGTCGTTGCGCTACCAAGCAATGCGCCAAACCCGCCGTAATGCACAAGACTGCAGTTGGTACTTCCGCGATAAGGTAGAAAGACGCAGGCACATGAGGGTCTCAATATCATCAACAATCTGGCCCGGGTGCCGTTGCCTCCCCTCACGCCACCTTCTGTTGCGCTCCGCCCAGAGGTGGCAGATTAATGACGCAAGGACGTGGCGCGCGCCCAGCCATGCAAGGTGATGTCCCCGCCACCTTTGGGCAGCCCAATGAATTCCCTCGTACCAGTCTGTCAGCGGCCACCCAAAGCGTATCTTATCCCGCATCAGTCGGAGGCATCGGCTAGAGAAGGGGCAAACAAAGAACAAGTGTCGTGTCATCTCCAAAACTTGTGTATGACAAAGGAGGCACGAAGAAGTACCGGCCGCCGCCGCCACCCAAGGCTTGTCGCGCGTCGCCAATCTGTCCCTGATCGCCAGCCACAGGATGAAGGCGTGTCGAGGGATGGAAAGCGGACCACCAAATAACGTGCACCACGGTACCCGCGGCAGCTTCAGTCGCAAGCTTTCCCTAGCCAAATGGGTGGAGAAAATTCCATTGCCTGAAGCCGTCCATCGCACCGTGTCCTCCTCGCCCGGGCGCACTTGGGGAAGTAGGGGAGCGATCTCCATATACTCCACTGTAGTCTTGGCCGGCCAATTCCAGCCATCGTCATTTATCACCACACTAAGTGTCGAGTCAAGAGGGAGGCCCATGACCAGGGGTCCTCGCGGGATGCGCTCCACCATTGGACCCATAAACAGCCACGGGTCGGTCCAGAGCCTCGTAGAAGCACCATTACCGATGCGAAACTCAACGAGCTGGCGGACATGATGGCGAAGCTTAAGGAGTTTCTTCCAACTCCAAGAGGTTCTCGATGTAGGGCTGATGGTCCATCGTGATGTGTTATGTAGTCGAGTCTGACGTATCCATGTGGCCCAGATAGAGGTATCGTCTCCAGTCAGTAAGCTCCAGATAAGCCGCATCAGTAACGCCTTATTGTCAGTCTCAATCGAGCGCAACCCCAGTCCACCTTCTTCACTTGGTACACAAACATCGGCCCAGGCTACCTTAGCGCTAGATCCCTGCCATAGGAATGCCCTAAGACGCGCTTCAATGTTACGAATAATACCTTTGGGAAGTAAAAAGACACCAGCCCAGTAGGTATGGAAACCCAGAAGGACCGATCTGATTAACTGAATCCTCCCAGCATATGAAAGTGACTGATTGGTCCACGAACCCAGGCGCTTGTCTATCGATCGAAGAAGCGGGGCACAATCAGCAAGCGTCAGTCGTGATGTGATTAATGGTATCCCCAAATAGCGCACCGGAAGGGATCCCACGGGAAAGCCCATAATGGTCTGAAGCACTCCCTTCAGGCGGTCAGCTTTCTTGGAGATGAACATCTCCCTCTTGTTGATGTTAGCCCGTAGACCAGACAATGACGCAAAAAGCGCCAGGCTGCCCTGAAAAATGCTAATAGACGCAGCGTCCGCATGCGAGAACAGGAGTAAGTCATCAGCAAACGTGAGCATGAACAGCGACGTAGGCTCACATCTCCAATGATATTGAAAACAGCCGCTTTGGCTGATTCGCTCCTTAATAATCCCATGAAGAACTTCCATCACCAGTGTGAACAGATAGGGCGAAATAGGGTCACCTTGTCGAAGTCCGCGACGCCCTCTGAAGAAACCCTCGGGGTGGCCATTAATATTGATGGAGAAAGATGTTGTCGTAAGGCATGCGCGAATCCAGCCCACAAAGATAGGATGAAAGTTGAGAGCCTCAAGTGTAGCAAGGATAAAGTCCCATTCCACCTTATCATAAGCCTTCGCAAGGTCGACCTTACACGCCACCCGTTCAGGCAGTCCCGCGCTATTATACCCATGGCAGATCTCCTGCGCTAAAAGGATGTTGTCGGAGATACGTCGCCCAGGAATAAATGCCGTTTGGGTGATGTGGACGAGGTTCCCTAAGCAGCCCCGTAGTCGGTTAGCGATAATCTTCGAGATGATCTTATAAATGACGTTACAGCACGAGATCGGTCTGAAATCCTTCGCCATCCTCGGATTATCACCTTTAGGGATTAGCGTAAGGAGCGTCGAGTTGAGTTCCCCCAGAAGGTGGCCCGTTCTGAAAAATTCCTTGATGGCATGCGTGATGTCCCCGGCTATGATAGTCCAAGCCCGTTTGTAGAAAACCGCCGAGAATCCATCCGGGCCAGGGGATTTGTTGTCCCCAATAGAGAACAGCGCCTGTTTGATTTCCCCATCAGTGATTGGCTGAATCATCGCATCCGCATCGGCCGCACTAAGCTTCCGGGACAGGAATGGCGCCACCTCAGAAGAGGGTAATGGTGTCGCCCGGATAGATTGCCCCAAAAGCTCCGTGTAGAACCGAATGAGTTCAGCCCTAACTCGATCACCACCCTCAAGTATTTCACCTTCTTCGTCCTCAAGAGAGAAGATACGGTTCCCGACTCGCCTCATGGCCACCTTTTTGAAGAAGAAGGAAGAACATTGGTCTCCGTCCTTCAGCCACGCCACCTTTGCTCGTTGTGCTAAAGCCGCATGTTCCATCTCGACCGCCTTTGCATAAGCGAATCTGCATCTCTTCTCAAGGATTAGTATGTGTCGCTCCATAGGGTAAAGAATAGCGAGTTCTTGTGCAGCTTCCAAAAATCGTCGCGCCTCAAGAACGTTACGATTAAGGTCCCCTGTGTCACGTCGAAGCTTTCTCATTGCGAACTTTATTCCTTTGAGCCGCTTAACTACAGTAAACATAGGGTAACCATGCACTTGGCGATTCCATGCCTCCTCCACTAAGGGGAGGAACCGGGGGTCCTGTACCAAGAAGTTATCAAAACGAAAATTTGCGCCTTTTTCCCGCGTTGGGGGCCTGGCCTCCAAAATCAGTGGGGAGTGGTCCGAAGTGGCTGGGATCGCGCAGCGGTAGGCCAAGTCCCCAAAGCGGCCAAACCAAGCGGGATTGGCAACCATCCTGTCTAAGCGCCGCCAAATGCCAGACGTTCCACTTTGTTGGTTGTACCACGTGTAGAATGATCCCACCCGCGGGAGATTGGAGAGATCAGAGGCAGTTAAGCATGCGTCCATATCTTGGCAACCCCCCGTGGCAGCTCCCCCTCGTGCATCCATGGAAGCGGTTATCGCGTTGAAGTCACCCATTACTACCCATGGGTGGTCCACCCGGGCATGCGATGTCGTCGTGAGATCGGCCCATAGGTCCCGACGGATCCCCCTATGATTGTGTCCGTATGCAACCGTGATATAAAAATCCATTCTTTCCGCTAAGATAGTCACCTTGCAATGGACTGCCTGTGTGGTGAAGGCCTCAATTGCCACCTCTAGAAAGCGAGCATCCCAGCCCACCCAAATACGAGATGCAGGACCATTATCGTATTCATAGAACCAGCTCCACGGCTTGATCGAGTTCGCCAGCGACGATGCATTCTGTTCAGATACCCTCGTCTCAAGCAAGCCAATAAACATCAAATCATATTTTGTAATTAACTCCCTCGTCGCCCACCTGTGGTCTAACCGGTTTAGACCACGTACATTCCATGCGGCGACGGGTATCATGTAAGACCTTCAAGAAGGGCTGCTACAGGACCCTTGGATAAAGTAGTCTCCTCGTCCTCCAAATAGGCGAGTGCCTCAAAAGAGTTGTGCTCTCCTATTGTCAGCGATCCACCCTTGCTAGTCGAACACCCATCCGTTGGGAGTCGAGTCACCCGAAAATATGGTTCGGGGATATTATTCCCAAGAGGTCTGGCTGACGCGTCAGTTGTAACCGTACTAGCTGCGGCGATCTTTTTTCCCTTACCCTTGTCCCCCACACGTCGCCACTCACGTCGCACATGGTCAGCGGCTGGCCGTATGTTGGCACGTTGGGCCAGGTTGGTCTGTGGATTAGGGCACCCGCCGTTCCCGTGGGCCCAAGAGTGGCACATGGTGCATTGTTTAGGCCGCCACTCGTATTCGACTCGAACGGCCACCACACCCGAAGAACCGCCATTCTCGGTTGGTAAGCGAATATTAAAGTGCTCTATGAACGGGTCCGCGAGGTTCTTCGTTATGCACACCCTAGCGTAGTCAATGCGTTCTGCACTAATCGTCATGGCGTCCGCAAACAACGGCTTGCCTACAACACTTGCCACAATTCCCAGCCCTTCCTGTGTCCAAAATTCACTTGGAACATTGCGTAATTTAACCCATAGCGGGACCTCGGTGTGCTGAATCTTCTCGAGTGTCATTCCAGTACGCCAGATTTCAAGGAATATAGGCTGACCTTGCATGAGCCAAGGGCCTCCCTCCAGAATTGCTCTTGATGCCTCCGCCGTCGCAAACCTGAACTTGAAGAATCCGTTCGTCGTCGCGCATACCTCGACTAAGTCAATCCATAGAGAGCGGAAGAAGCGTTCCACAAACGGGAAGTAAGGTTTCTTCCCCAAGAAATACCCAACTAGTGTATGATCCCAACGAGCGGAACCCTTTCGCGCGACATCCCAAGAGGGGCATGCTTCAGCCACGCCATCAACAATGGTCGGCGCGGTATAGGATAAGGCAAGGCGTCTTTGGGCTGGACGGTGTCGTGTTCCACGATTGCCATCACCCTTGACGATGTCCGCCAACGATTGAACGGTGGCTGGGGTTGCAACAGGCGGAAGCATCATGCGTGAGCCGCGGCTGCCAGCGTCAGGCTGTGTGACCGTGCCATCCTCTGTGTGTAGTGGCCCAATAGGCGAAACCCTAGGCCCGATCGGTTGTTGAGTGGCAACGATCGGCGAAACCCTAGGCCCTTCTGCGAAAACCCTAGGCCCGTTAACGTTCTCCGTAGGGCTACGCAGCGCGGAATCCCCCGTAATGATCGGCTGGTCCTCTTCAGATAACTCCTCAATGATCGGGTCCATGTAAGATGATGGTGGTGGGGTGCCCCGTCGCATAGGGAGGCGTTCATGGCGCGGATCCCGAATCGGCACGACGGCTGTGGTGTGGCGTCGTTCACGGCGGAGCAAAAGGCGTGGCGGATTCCTATTAGGGGTGGAGTCCGTCGTGTTCAGGCCCGTAGATGGCAGCGCCAGTGGTTGACGTTGGCTCGCCGTTCCGCCACTAACACGTACGACGAGAGCTTCAAACACGGCTACATCAAATCGATCTTCAAAATCAGCGATGTTGTTCCTCAGAAATCCATAATCCGGCAATGGACAGATCGGTTCCCAATCCATCATTGATGATCCAAAAAATTCAGACTAAAAGAAGCAAACGAGTAACGACGTAACGAAGGAATTAAATTCCTTCCATCGCCGTTTGATCCCGGCGATGGAGGAGAACGTAGGAAACACTGATGATCACCAAGAACAGCGTTGCTCAGCGGCAGTAAAGGTGTTAAACCAGCTTAGAAGATGATATCAAATGGAGAAAATTTGGAAAACCCTAGATACCAAAGAATGTTTGGTATAAATAGTGGGCTAGGGCTCATTTTAATGTAACACTTCCCATTTTAATGAAAAAGTCTATTTTTTGAGCTAAACCTAGAAAAGTGTGAACTCTCTCTCTACCCAAAACAGCTGCCACCTTCACATGAAAAACACGCGCACACACACACTCGAAGGTGTGCACTATTCCATTGATTTTGAGAGTTCTAGCTTGATTTAGGGACCAACAGGAAGATTGATTGATGCTTACCCAAAGCTTCCGCGCGTTAATTACAAGGTAATTCTCATTGATCTCAATTCTCAAGTTCATTGATTGGATGTTAAATCTGTGACCTACATGTGGTATCAGAGCAAACGTGTTAGGATTGAATTGATATTGTGCTGAATTTAATGTTTACGATGCTTGATTTTAATAACTTGTAGTTTACGATTACTTTGTTCATCGCAATCTTCACTGTTCATCACTATTAAAACTCATCGCATACTGTTTGATTGAGCTGTGTGCTTACTGTTTACATTGTTTAAGTTGTTTGCGATGATTAATCGATGATTATTTGAGATAATCATAGCTGAATTTGGACTAATTGTATTGATTTTTGATCGAATTGTTCATCACGATCTTCAAAGTGTTCATGTGAAAAACTCAAAAAATTTAAATGTTTTGCTTTAGATTGGCTTAATCGAGTATTTTTACATGTTTATCAATAGATTTCAATTCATATTTTGAGCTTAATTTGGTAATTTGAGTGTTTTTTTTAAGTTTACCTTAATCAATTAAGTTTACGGTAGACAGCTTGAAAAGTTTGCGATAGTTGGTTTGCGATACTGCTCTTATAACTAGGTTTGCGATACTTATCTTATAACAAGGTTTGCTATGCTCCTGTTAAAATAATAATAAAATAATATTAAGTTTACGATACAAATAAAAAAAAAACTTTACGCAAAGCTTTACTATAAAAGCTTTGCGATACTAATAAATATATATTATTAAAATAAGGATCAGTTTACGATTGAACCAAAAAAAAAAAAGAAAAGGCCATAAAAAAAAAAGAAGAGAAGAGGTCATTAAAAAAAAAACAGGCCATAAAAAAAAAGGAGAAAAGCCTTTGAGCTACAATGTTTAAAGAAGGCCAAGCCGATTTCAAATTCCAAAAGCCCTTGAATTTCAAGGTAGTCAAACTCTATATCTTAAGTTCTTGATTTTCATAGGGAGTTCGACTTATTATAAATAGCGCTTACCTTTACAGAATATTCGGTCTTAATATTATATATTCTTTTTGGGGGAGTGGATAGATAGATAGACAAGGCGCATGAATTTCAAAAGAGCATATTACCATAGTTCTAATGTAAAAAGCGCATATATTTTAGGGGGAGTGAGACTTATAAGTGCAAAAGGCACATTTATTGGGGGGTATCACTACAATACAAAAGGCGCTTGATTTTTTTTAATATGCAATTTCTCAAAAAGCGCATCTGTTTAGGGGGAGCACGGGCATCACATTAGAATTAGCGCAAGTATTTAGGGGGAATGTTACCTAAAAACAGCGCTAGAGCTTAAAAAGGAATGCCCTGAAGACAACCTTCATGCCTTGAAGAGGGAGTGCTACCTAAATGCCAACAAGCGCATGGACACAAAAGAGTTGTTCAAATACCTGTTCCAAAGTTCAGTAGACCCAACTGATCCTAACCCAGGAACAAACCCCGAATGTATGTGAGGGTATTGAGCGTATCAATATGGCATCCTTACAACTCAACCACAAACTATCCGGGCCATAACCATATAGGTACAGGACTGATTTATCAGATCCCGGGTAGAAGACGCCTCATCTGGTCCAAAGGCGCATGCACAACCCTTCCTTAGCTACTCATTTATCTCCCTAAAGACAGATATTTCAATATCTCACGGGGAACCGCATATGCTATCACCGTTTCATTTGGAAGCGGGAGATATTGAACAAAGTGGTCCACAACCCCACATCACGACTTTCTTGAACACGTAAATGTCTAGTGTGTCCTCATAGCCTAAATATTTTTAAAACTTTTCTAGGACACATACATTCTTTTACACATATATTGCAGGTCTACGTGACCATGCCAGAACTTCTGTAGACGCATCATTAAATGATGTGCTTCTATGATCAGAAGAAAGTCCTGCCGTTGCAACATCAAAACAACAACGGTAGCAGGCCATCTTCTGGAGCACGACTCTAGAACGATGTCAACGGGAAGCCTATGTGGCCCCGTATAGTCCCTTCAAATGCAAGTCTGGGTGACTTTGCATCAACGACTAAGAGTGACATCAAGGGATGTTTCACAATGATTGGTCGTCTGTCCCGTTTTCAGGTACTTCATCCGGAATTCAATGTCAACACGTTCAGCGTACACTCAGGTTCACCTTGATCACACATCATGACGCTACAAATGAATCGCCATGAGGGGGAGAAGTATATCAAGGAGGTCAAGCACGTGAACTCATTAAAGAAGACAAGCTTTCAACGCACGTGCTGAACCGCAACAAACAAGACCACTCTCCATGGTTCGAGCATACACAACAAGTCAATGCTGACGATCCGCACGACTCTGATATATGCAAGAAGGTGACGAATACTCAAGTTGCAAAGAAGAAAAACAGGGTGCATGTAAATAGGGGGAGACTGTTGACGTTTCATGTGTACTGGGCTGGGGTGTTTATGTTACCTAAGGGCATTATTCGGGAGCTCGAGATGCGGATTCGCCGGTTTCTTTGGGCAGGATCCACAGCCAAGGTTGCTTGGGCGGATGTTTGCCGTCCGGTCGCGGAAGGATGACTTGGCATCCGATCCGTCGAGACGGATAATCGAGTTTTTCTCTTAGGCCAGTTATGGAGGCTGCTTAGGAGGGATGAGTCTTCAATTTGGGTCCAATGGATCCATCATACCCGCTTGGCGCACAAATCGATTTGGACGATTCGACCTTCAGCAACGGCGGCCTGGAGTTGGAACAAGCTGCTGAAATTGCGCCCAACTATCCGACCATTGATCCAGTGCCATATTGGTAACGGCGCGACTTTTCTACTTTGGCAGGATCCGTGGCTTTCGACAGGGCCACTTATCGATCGATTTCCACGAGGTCCTGTCGTTATGGGCCTCCCGCTCGATTCAGCCTCAGTTGCGTCATTGATGAGGTGGGTTGGAGATGGCCCGGTCAATTTACCGCAGAGTATTTGGAGATCAGTCGGGATCTACCAGCGACTAATTATCTAGCGACTGATACTTATTCGTGGATTGGGGAATCCAATGGCCTTTTTAGTAACTCCTTGGCGCGGAACTCGTTACGACAACGGCATGACCCTGTGCTTTGGGCTGCCCTATTTGGGGGACCTCTTCGCGTGCCCCGACATGAGTTCCTACTTTGGATGACAATACGGGGTAAACTTGCGACACGCGATAAACCATGGATTGCGGCGGCAGCTGGGGAAACGACATGCATCTTATGTCGGACTGGGGCAACGGAGACCATTGACCACCTCTTCTTCGACTGTCCTTTCTCTAGTCGTTGCATGATGCGACTTTGCCACAAGCTCAGATTCATGTGGCCCTATAGAGAGTGGGCTTTGGGTGTTCAATGGGCTGCCCGGAGATGGCGAGGCAGCCACTTGATGCACAGTGCTTACCGCCATGTATTGGCGTCGATCGTTTACCATATATGGCAGGAACGGAATCGACGCTGGAAGGAAGGGAATGAGCGTGATGATTTTTTTATTGTTGACACTATTGTCAGCACCCTTTGTATGCGCTTGAGCACTATTTCTTCTAGATTTACGTTGCAACGTCTTGCTTTGCGCCGTCTGTGGCGAATTGCTTGGTCGTTTGGTTGACCATTTGTTTGCCCGTAGCCTGTTACGGGTTGGTGCGTTTTGACGCTGATGTACCTTTTCCTCATTTATATTAGTGAACCTTTCCCCAAAAAAAAAAAAAAAAAAAAAAAAAAAAAGATTCTCTTGAAGCTCTCAGCTATTTTCTTCAGACAGCAACAAAGACCGTGTCAAATTTGAAGTTGAACACAAATGGGGAGATTGTTAGGAATCTTTCTGTTGTGTTCAAATGATGATGAAGACTGAAGATTATCAACGACAAAGACAACCGGCGCTTAATGACAATTGAACACTAAGGGGGAGATTTGTTAGGAATATTTTCTAGTGTTCAATAATCACGTTATCTTTGTTTAGAGACTTAATTGTATTTTATGTAAATATAGGGACTAAAGTGTAAATATACCAAAAGTATGCTTTGGTATGTATAGGGCAAGTGTGTGTAGAATACACACAACTTGATGTTTAGCTTTCTCTCACTAGAATATCTCTCTCACCATCATCATTAGTTAGGGCTTAATTGTAGAGAGAGAAAGGTATTGCTTGTAGAGAAAGCTTGGTGATTAATGGAAGATTGATTGATACTTACCCAAAGCTTCCGCGCGTTAATTACAAGGTAATTCTCATTGATCTTAATTTTCAAGTTCATTGATTGGATGTTAAATCTGTGACCTACATGAATTGTTGGAAATATTTTATAGTGTTCAATATCATGATATCTTTGTCTAGGGACTTAATTGTAATATATGTAAATATAGGGACTAACGTGTAAATATACTAAAGTATGCTTTGGTATATATAGGGCAAGTGTGTGTGATTACCACACAACTTGAGTTTAACATTCTCTCACTAGAAAAACTCTCTCATCATTATCTTAGTTAGGGTTTAATTGTAGAGAGAGAAAGAGGTAGTTGGAGAGAAAGTTTGAGGTTTAATGTAGATTTGATTGAATATTACCCAATAGCTTCCGCTCGATCATCTTCAAGGTAATTTCGACTAGATCTATGCTCGAGTTCATCGGTGGATGTTAAAAACGGACCTAACAATTGGTATCAGAGCCAAATCGTGTGTTGAATTGATGAATTTGGTTCGAAATATTGCAGTTTTCGTATGATGTTCTTCGCATTTTGTTTCGGTGGCATTGATATATGATTTTCGTATGATAATTGCTTGCTGTTTTCATATGACAATGAGCAAAATCTATTTGCGAATCCATTGATACCTATTAGTTGCGATTATCTTCAATTAATTAAGTTCAATTTGACCTAAGATTGATATCTGCGATCGAAACAATTCTTCAAAATGTTCTTCACTAAATTGCTAAATTGTGCTTTATTTTGGTTTCGATCGTGTTAATCGAGTGTTTTCTATGATTACCCAATCAATTTCGATCGATTAATTGTGCTTAAAGTGATCATTTGAGTGTTATTTGAATAAGTCGCATTATCCTCTCACGTTTTCGCACCAAATAAAAGTTTTCGCACCAAAATGTTTTCGCACCATTCATAAGATAGTTTTCGTATCAAGCTATTTTTACGTTGACCAAAGTTTTTGTATCACTCACATTCTTTGAAGTTTTCGCATTGACTGTCTACTTTTCGTATCAATATTACATGCGAAAATTAATTTTTTTCTCGTACGAAAAAAAAGGGATGTGATATGAAAATTTTGTTTTAAAAAATACGAAAAATGTTTTTTTTCTCGGGTACGAAAAAGGTCTCCATGTTAGGATGTATGCCCTCGAAATGCCATACGAGGACTGGAAAAGGTATAGGGCATATACTTTTGTATAGTTCGAGTAAATAAGTTTGTAAAAACTTTTAATATATATGAGGCATTATTATTTATTTGTCGATTTAAAGTCTGCTTGGCATCCGGTAGTGCGATAAATAAATAAAACCCGTATGCGTGAGTTAAGCGTTTGATTCTCATGGGATGAGAGAGGATGACACCAGGCGCTTTTATTCTACGTATAGAAAATGTTCGTAAGTCTTAGGACTCTAGTAGGGTGACTAGAGTACCGATCATGCCTTATCCGTTGATGACTCCAACGCGATGGTGTCAATCGCTCACTTGGGATAGTGGGAGGTCGTGGCGGGAATATGTTGGATCTGAGAGATGAACATATTTGAACATACGGCTCAATAGTCGTTCGATCACATGGCTATATATCTCGGGGATGTCAATGATCGAATGACAGACTATAGTGGCCTTAGACCGATGGGGTCATCGACGGAGTTGCTTTTGGGATCTCAGTTTGTCGCTAGTTGGCTAGGCCCGTCTTGTTCTAGAAAGGAACATGGGTCAGCGGCGAAAGGCTGGGGTAACAGAGGTGATTGCCGGGCTTTAATCGCCACCGGGATTCACAGTCTCATAAGAGATAAACGTCCTATAATATAATCGGGGACGGCAATCACAAAGTCTTCGGCCGAAGCATTTAAACTAACTCGTGTGGGACACGGAGTGTAGTTTAGTGATTGCGCCTGTCACGATTATAATATAGTGTCGAGTCCAGTGAGCTTGACATTGACCATGGCTCTCACTCGACCGGGACGTATGTGAAGGGTTTAATCATATGGTGATGATCTACAGTTGGTTCGACCGAATAAGATTAGATCGCATTCGATCTCAACGGGATCTGTTCGGTACCACGGGATTAGCTAGGCGAATATCGGACTCACGGATTCCTCCCGTGACGGTTGAGACGAGCCAATGGAGTCGGGCTGAAAAGGATTACGGACTCGTATTATAATGGCTAGATTTTCTCTAAAGAACTAACGCACTCGGAGTTCGTTTAGGCCGTGACACGTCAATGTCGGATATTGACGCTTAGGTATATCTTAAGAATAGTCTTAAGAATAATTAAGACTTAAGATTGTCTTAAGGACTTAAATAATTTAATGAGGGCTTAATTGTAATTAAATTGATTAAGTTGGACTTGATTAATCAATTAACAATTAGTTGGACTTGAATTGAATTGGATTCAAATTGTACGCCCTTAATAGCAAACAGAAAAAAATTTCCTTAGTGGAAAAATACTACTCATCTTAAGTGATGAGTAATATATCTAATTAAGTGCCACTTGCCCCTTATAACTAAGCATATGAGATGACTAAGCTATGACACTTGTCTTGGCATGAGCTTTAAGTCTTAGAGACTTATGAAAAACTTAAGTCATTTTCTGGAAAAAGACAAGGCAAAAACGTGAGAGAGGTAAAAAGAGTGAGAAAATCTAGCCAAGCTCACCTTTGGCTTAGAGTCAATTCCCGAGCCCCATTCGAGTTGACGCTAGCTATCCAAGGGTCATTCAACGGGCTCTACGAACCCGGATCGGCGTGACAGCCTTACTCGGGACAGTCCGAGACGAAGAAGGATTTGCTCGAGCGTCGCGTTTTCGAACGCCGTGCTGAGACGTATAAGCCGCACGCTACGAGGGTAAAGTTTCGAACCTTTAGTTTAGGTTTATTTGATAGATCCCGAACAATCTTTTATGACCACAAATGATCCATTACAATGTCCTAAGACATGCATGGAATCATGGTATAAAGTTTCAGAATCGTCGGATGTGATTTCGATATCGAATAAGGACCCGTTCGGTCGTAGCTTTTGTTCACGGCCACGAGCACAAGGGCTCACGGCCGTGAACCACCTTGTCACGGCCGTGACTGGCCGTGACCGTGACCGTGGCCGTGAACCGTGGCTGCGGCTGATCAAGCCGCGGCTCAACATGTTCACGGTCGTGAACATTAATGACAAGGCCGTGAGCAATGGTCACGGCCGTGAACCGGCCGTGTCATGGCCGTGAACCACGGCTGTGGCAGCCTAAGGTGGTTCATGGCCCTGAGCCTCAAGGGTTGAGGCCGTGAACCTCGGCTGGTACCAGCCGTGGTGGTTCGTGGCCGAGGACAGCCATGTCCGAGGCTGCGGGTCGCCCCGGGACGTGTTCGTGCGAGTTTAAATGTTAAAAAATTAAAATTCGGCACCTACACCACGGGATCAACCAAAACATGCTTCCACGCTATCACGATGATTTTTCGGGGGCCGACGCCGTACACAAGGCCCGCCCCGACAGTGGTATCAGAGCTACGACTCGTGATCTTGCTCGGCTAAAGGCCTCGAAAAGATTGTGTGTTAGCTACGGGTTGACAGAAGTCGCTCGTGACTATGGTTTTCAACCAAATTCGAATTGTTTGACAAAACATAATTATGTGGGACAATTTATGCGAACTTAGGGTCACCGGGTTATTTGTTTAAGGGTCGTTTGCTGCCCCCCGGTATGTAAATGGATTACGGGTTGTTTGGGAAATAAGTCCCCCCGTGTTGTACTTTATCGCTTTATTAGATAAATTAGATAAATACGGCCGTTCGACGCTTGGAAGAATTGGAGGGCGTTCGATTTCCATGGTGGTCCGAGGATGGCATTTCTCGAAGATCGAAGACCCCGGTCGTAAAATGACTCATGTAATAGGACCAGTTTAGAAGAAGTCCGCTAAATTGCCATTAATTATGTACTCGTGCTAGAATTATGAGACCGTTTGTATCTCCCGTCAAATACTAAGTGAGCAAAGGGATTTGATTCCATGTCTTCTATCAAGTTCGGACTTTTATCATACCGGAGTGAATGTGCTGTTGTTCCGGATTCAATGGCGCCGTGCGTTTGCTCTTGTATGGTGGGCTGGGGTGCGTTTGAGCGCCGCTCGCCAAGACCACACTATGCGGTAAAACGCATAGTTCAAGTGTGCGGTTAGAGCATAAGTTGATAGGTTGCACTTAGGTAGTTACAGCCTTTGTGCCGGATTTACTGGCGAGGGTCACTGACTAAGACAAAGATAGTTGAGACACTCTGGAACGAGTTCGTGTGGAACACGACTTCGTCGGCAAGGACATACCAATAACACGGACTAGCTGAGGTTTGTCTAAGCCTTCGGGGACGTCAACTCTACTATTGAAGTTTTCAACGAGACTTCCGAAACCTCTCTAATGGGAGTATGGGGTTTACGAAAAAATAGTGGGGGAGTCAAACGAAACAAAAGTCCTTGTTTGCGTTTGATGAACTATACAAACAATCTAATAGGGTATTTATTTTCTGCAGCATTATTTTCTCTCATCAACATACAAAAATGTCTTCCGCACTGAACATACTGCTCAAAGAAAACCGTTTGATTGGGTCAAACTACGTCGATTGGTTACGCAATCTGAGATTTGTTCTCGGGATTGAATCGCTGACCTATGTGTTGGACTCTAAAATGTTGCCGACCACGGGGGCTGACGCTAGCAATGAAGTTCGTGCTGCTTACGATAAGCGGCAAAATGACGAACAAATCGTTAAGTCCTATGTACTCGGGTCAATGAGCAATGCTCTGCAGTGTAGCCATGAACACATGGCGGATGCACGCGAACTATTGCTGCATGTGAAAGAATTGTATGGTACTCCTTCTAGGACTGTTTGATATTTGATATCGGAACAACTCTTTCGCTCGAGGATGTCTGAGGGCGAAGACGTCGGAGATCACGTGTTGAAAATGATCAACATGATCGAGAGATTGGAGACTCTCGACTTTCTTATCGATTGTGATCTCCAATGCGATCTGATTCTGCAGTCGCTGCCCCTTCCTTCAACTCGTTCATAGTGAACTTCAATCTAAATGACAAGCAGCTGACCCTGTCCGAACTGTTAAATCAGTTGGTGTCAGCACAGTCTCAGATGAAGAAGGGGAAACAGACGGCGCTCGTGGCAACCACTAAGCCCGCGAAGGGCAAGATGATGTTGAACAAGCGAAAGCCCTCGAGACTGGCTTCTAACAAAAAGATGAAGTCCAAACAGACAGGTCCTAAGCCAAAGGATAAGTGCTTGTATTGCGGTGAGCTAGGCCACTGGAAGCGGGATTGTCCAAAGTTCAAAGCTGAGCATACTGCCTCGGGTAAAGAACTATATGTTTTTGAAACAGTTTGTTCCTTATCTGTTATTCCACTTCGTGGATTCTTGATTCGGGTGCTAGTACTCACATTTGTGTGTTGAATCAGGATCTGGAATGAAGTAGAAAGCTGGCGGATAAAGAGATTATGATCAACGTGGGGAGTGGACATAGTGTCTCGGCAAGCCATGTTGGATCGAAGTCTCTAGTGTTATCATCTGGACATAGTTTGTTGTTAGACGAGTGTCTTGTACTCCCGAGGGGATTAAAAAACATCGTCTCCATTCCCGCGTTAAGTATGAATGGTTATGTATTTACTTTCGAAGTGAATAAATGTGATATTTTGTTTAGAAACAAAATAGTCGGACAACAACACTACTCAATGGTTTATATTACCTAAATGTTCGAGATGAACGATCTGTGAACGTAATCACCAACAAACATAAGTTCGAATCAAACGCAAGATATCTATGGCATCTTCGATTGGGTCATGCCGGAGAACACAAAATTCATGAGTTGGAGAAAACGGGCATTTTATTAAGCCATTGGGATTAGACTCCTATCCAACGTGTGAATCCTTTCTCCGGGGTAAGATGATCCGATCACCCTTCACAGAGACTTTTCAGAGAGCCACTGAAATTCTTGGTTTAATTCATACTGACGTTTGCCGACCTTTTAACGTAAAGGCTCGAGGTGATTTCCACTACTTTATTACCTTCACAGATGATCACAGTCATTACGGACTTGTGTATCTATTGAGGTATAAAGCTGAAGCTCTTGATAAGTTCAAGGAGTTTAAGGCTCGAGTGGAAAAACAAACCAGGAAACATATTAAAACCGTTCGATCGGATCGAGGCGGTGAGTATATGAGTCTCGAAATCGATGAGTTCTTAAAAGAGAATGGCATCATATCACAGATGACTCCGCCCGGTACGCCACAATTAAATGGCGTAGCCGAACGCAGAAATCGAACTTTATTAGATATGGTTTGATCGATGCTAAGTTACACAGATTTACCCATTTCACTATGGGGGTATGCACTGCTGACCACGGCTTATACCTTAAACAGATGTCCCTCTAAGTCTGTGAATAACAGCATTCCGTATCGGATATGGAATGGCAAAAATCCAAGTTTATCACATTTAAGGATATGGGGTTGCCCCGCATATGTGAAGAAACTAAAAACAGATAAATTAGAGTCGCGATCTGTAAAAGGACGTTTCATAGGTTATCCCGAGGATTCCATTGGATACCTATTCTATTTTCACGAGGATCAGAGGATTATTGTGGGCCTGCAAGCTACATTTCTCGAAGATGAGTTCATTCGAGATTGTGGGACAGGCCGAGAGGTGACTCTTGGAGAGTCGACTGAAACGCCTTCACAGGACATACTGTCGGATAGTCCGATAGAAGAACCAACGATGCATTCAGTGTTGCACAGATCAGAAAGAGTGCCACGCCAACTGGAACGGTACGACATGGTACATGTCGAGCATGGCTATGCTGCGACAAGGGCTCTTCTTAGAGATGATCCCATCACTTTCGATCAGGCGATAGCTGACGTAGACTCAGCAAGATGGCTAGAGGCTATGAAAGCAGAAATGGACTCGATGTACACCAACCAAGTCTGGACTCTGGTAGATCTCCCGAGTGGTTTTAGACCAATTGGGTGCAAATGGATCTACAAGAGGAAGATTGGATCTGACGGACAAGTTGAGACGTACAAATCCAGGCTTGTGGCGAAAGGCTACAATAAAAAAGAAGGGATCGACTATGAAGAAACCTTCTCGCCTGTTGCTATGATCAAGTTCATACGGATTCTGCTAGCAATAGCCGCACACTACGATTATGAGATCTGGCAAATGGACATCAAAACGGCGTTCCTAAATGGATTCCTCAAGGAGGAGATCTATATGGAATAGCCAAAAGGTTTTGCGTCGCAAACAGATGCTCAAAAAGTGTGCAAGTTAAATAAGTCAATTTATGGACTTAAACAAGCATCTAGGAGTTGGAATCTACGCTTCGATGAAGTAGTTCAGAACTACGGATTCATAAAGAACATAGATTAACCCTGTGTCTACAGAAAGAGCAGTGGGAGTATGATATCATTTCTCGCATTGTACGTAGATGACATCCTATTAATAGGAAACGACATCGGAATGCTCACATTGGTCAAACCGTGGCTTTCGACCGAATTCTCCATGAAAGACTTGGGAGAAGCGGCATACATTCTAGGGATTCGCTTGTTCCGGGATCGAGCGAACCGAATGATAGGCTTATCCCAAGCCCTTTACTTAGAAAAGATCCTGAAGAAATTTAAAATGGATGATTCTAAGAAAGGCTTTTTACCTATGCGGCATGTGTTTCATCTTTCGAAATCTATGTGTCCTCAAAGTGAGGAAGATAGACGAAGGATGAGTGGAATCCCCTATGCGTCGACAGTTAGTAGCCTGATGTACGCGATGCTTTGCACGCGATCGGACATCGCTTACGCTGTGAGTGTAGTAAGTCGATTTCAGGCAAACCCGGGAGAAGATCATTGGACAGCAGTCAAAAATATCCTTAAGTACTTGAGAAGGACTAAGGATTTGATGCTGGTTTATGGAGGTGCAGGTTTAGAAGTAGACGGATATACGGATTCGGACTTCCAGTCAGACGTGGATGACCGAAAGTCTACTTCAGGTTTTGTATTTACGCTCAATGGTGGAGCAGTGTCTTGGAAAAGTTCTCTCTCTACTTTCTCTCTCTAGCGCGATCTCTCTCCATCCAAATCCTAACAAAAAAAAAAAAAAAAAAAAACCTTTCCTGCCAAGCTATCGATCCTTTTCCAAGCGGCGCACCTTACATCACTCTTGTTGACGCCGGTGACGTCTCCGACGGCCTCCATCGCCGGGATCAGACGGCGTTTGGAAGGCATTCTTAAAGGCATTTCTAGGGCTTTCTCTTTGTGATTTCTCGCGGAAGTGGCCGGAGCTGGTTCGGTGACTTTGACCGGAGGTTGTTCGGTGTGCTTGGGCGGTGCTGGTGGTGGTGGCTGGCCTGTTCCGGAGGGAGGAACGGAGGGGCTGCGCGGTTTTTGTTCTAAACCCTAAGTGACCTTTCATCTTCCTTCTTCTTGCTCGGCAGCGATCCTTTTCCCTTGACCTTGCGGTGGCTTGAGGTGCTTTGGGGCTGAGCTGGGACGGTGGAAAGGGCTGGGGTTGGGCGGCGCGGGTGTCTTGCGCGTTTTGGGTTAGGGTTTTGTGACTTTTCACCTTCATGGCGTCGAGTTCTTCTTCATGTGGGTCGATGGCTTCGTCATCGACGTCGGGAGCTGAGTTCATGCCACTTTCGCCGGATTTTGGGGCGTTGGGACGTAACATACCGGAGTTTAACCGGTTGTTTGATGTGGCTGCCTTTGAAGACCTTCTTATGAGGGTTCATGGGACGGGTGGCTCCTCGGCGAGGCAAACTGTAACAGCCCGCTCACGGGACCTGTGGGGTTGGGCCCACTGCACTTCATTGATTGTCTGGCCCCACTGTATCACTACTAGCCTTCCAGCGTGCTTTGTCCTCACTCGCACACACCCCGAGCTACTTCCCAGGGGGTCACCCATCCCAGTGTTACTTCAAGTCAAGCACGCTTAACTTTGAAGTTCTTATGGATGAGCTCCCGAAAAGGAAGGTGCACCTTGGTGATATGAGTAGCACAATCAATTCTCTTATATCATTCTTTTTTACTTGACACGCCCATACATTGCCAGTCTCAGAATCCCTCTCATTCGGATGTGGAATCGGTTCATTCATGTATCCCTCCGCCTAGAAGCCTCGTCGGGAGCCGCTCCTTGTCCGTGCTCCTCTTTGGCACCGGCGATCACTCCCCGCCCTCATCGGCCCCGGGTGTTACACAAACTATGGCTGGTTTGGGTCGCTCTGTGGACAGAACGGTGGTTGAAGATGCTGGTTCAGGCAAGGACGGGACACGGGTGGGTGTGGCTGGTCCGAGCTTTCCCGGGACATTGCTTTTGGAAGGAGTTTCCTCCTCGACCATGGCTGCCATGGCTGATTACCCTTTGGGTGTTGGGGGGGCTACGGATAGTATTACTATAGAGCCTATGGATAGTATGGTGGCTGCCGGGTTTGATGAGGGTTTGGTGGTTGCCGAGAAGGGTGGCCATGACATTCGAGGGCATGACTCAAAGGGCGAGAATGATGAGACGACCTTGACGGAGGCGACTTTGGTGGCGCCCAAGACATCGAAGATGGCATCCAAAGGGTTGAGTGAGGCTGCGGGGAACAAAGAGGTTGGGGCTGAGGTGACTAAGGAGAGAGCTGTGGTTAATGCTGCGGTGAAACGTCGGCCATCGTCGAGATGGAGTGTGACCCAGCCATTACGGGACCCGGCTATTGACTCGAACAGGTGTGCGTTGGTTCGCCCATGCACGCCTATTCATCCACGCCCTACTTTGGTTTCGAATGATGAGGTGGATCGGGGTGTGGAGAGCATGATTGAGCAGTTGGAGAAGGTCCACGAGCCTCTTTTGAGCGATGCTCATGGGGAGAGACTGGTTGATTTGGGAATGAACTCGCGAGATGTGGTGGTGCATGGGACGGCTCCGGGCTTAAGGAGATGACGGGCCAAGGTAAGTTGGCGAATCAGCAGCCTACTCGGTCTTTTCGGGATGCGGCCATTGAGGGCCCAAGGCCTGAGAGTAGGCCTGTTAGTGCGGGACAACGGATTCCGTTGGCTTATACTCCCCCTTTGATGATCGATGGGGTTGTTGAGGTTTGCCCTTCATGGGAGGTTGCTGAAAAGGGGTGGGTTGGCTAGGTGGAAAACACCTTGGTGGGCTACTTCCTTGGTCGACGACCTTACTTCCCATTCGTTGATAAGTTTGCTCGTACGTCTTGGGCGCATGTGGTGGAGGTTCGGGCAACGAGCAACGGGTTCTTCCGGTTTCGGTTCACATCAGCTGCTGCTATGAATGTGGTGCTCGAAGGGGGCCCTTGGCTGCTGCAGGGGCAGCCCTTATTTCTTGAGGCATGGCGACCTGGCATGTCCTTCGATAAGGAGGAACCTGAGGAGATACCTGTCAGGATTAAGCTATGGAACGTGCCGAGTGAGTTTTGGACGCAGAAGGGCCTTGGCATAGTTGCTAGTGCGGTGGGGAGGCCTCTTTTCACAGATTCGATCACGACGTCCATGACACGTATCGACTTTGCACGAGTCTGTGTGATGAAGAAGGTGGCTGAACCCTATATTGAGCATTTCAACATTAGGTTCCTTCTCGGTCTGGAGGGTTTGAGGGGCATGTTAGGTTTTCGGTGGAGTACGAGTGGCGGCCGCCGAAGTGCTCGGGATGCCAGGCTACTGGTCATTCTGTAGAGGCTTGTCCTAGGGCTACCAGTCATCCTAGACACGTAGGATCGAGGGTTCAGCCCATGCCCAAGGGACGTAGGGTGGAGGATAAGTCACGGCGGACCGCGATAAGTATGGTTGGAGAGGACAAGGGTGCGAGGGAGAAGGTGCAGATGAAAGGAAGGGATAAAGGGAAAAAGGTGCTGGAGGACAAGAGGGAGGTAATTTCAGGTGATGCCTTGACTTGTAGTGCCCCGAGCTCATCATTCACGAAGCTGTCTCGGGATGGGGTGAAGAGTAGTGAGAGGGGGGAGGTGGTGCAGCTGAATACATTTGCGATTCTTCAGACTGTGGGTGAGGATGATGTGCTTACTTTACCGGGCCCTGATTGCATTGCAGCCCTCCCCGGGGTTGTTCCATGATCCCAGTCGGAGTCTGGAATGTGCGCGGACTGAATAAATGGGAGCACGGCCGGGCAGTCCGCGAGTTTATTTCCCGGCATAATCTTTGCTTGGTGGGTTTGGTGGAGACGAGGGTGGCCATCCACAATGCTGCCCTTACTTCGTCTCGGGTTCGGGATACATGGCAGTGGTTCTTTGACTATGATGTTGGGCCTGGCAATCGTATTTGGGTTGGCTGGGATCCTTCCTTTCTTTGGGTTTCTGTGGAAGGGTGCTCGACGCAAGAAATTCACTGCAAGGTGCATTCGCTTGCTGACCTCTCTACCTTTTTTGTCACATTCGACTATGGCAAGAACACGAGGGAGGAGCGCTCTGTCCTGTGGGGGGATTTGATTGCCATGGCTGAACTTCGCTTGGAGGACCCGTGGATCGTTATGGGGGACTTCAATGCGGTGATTGAGGCCAGTGAGGCTAGAGGAGGGTCTTCAGCCTCTGCTGAGTGTTTGGAGTTCAGGTCTTGCCTTACTTCTGCCGATCTTACTACCCTTCCTATGATTGGCCAATTCTTCACTTGGTACAATCAGCAGAGGGCGGGGAGGGGTATTTGGAGGCGGTTGGATCGTATTGTAGGGAACCCTTCTTGGTTTTCTAGGTTTCCTCTTGTTCGGTATCGTAGTTGTCTTCCTGCGACTTCTGATCACTCGCCTCTTGTCTTGGAAGGGAAGGGAGGGTATGCCAGGAAGGCTTGCTTCAGGTTTGATAATTTTCTCACTAAGGATCCCCTCTTTTTGGAGCTGGTCGATCGTGGCTGGAGGGCTAGAGTGAGGGGTACCCTTTTGTATTCGGTTACCCAGAAGCTTAGGGGCCTGAAGCAGCCCCTGAGGGAGCTGCGTCGTAGGAAGGGCAATCTTGCCAGGAATGTCGAGGAGGCGCGTCTGTTCTTGGAGGTTGCCCAGACTCTCTCTTCTCAGTTTCCTGAGGAGGATCTGCTTGTTGATCTTGTACGTTTTTGTCGGGCTCTCTTTGCGCGTGCTGTGGAGATGGAGCGCTCTGCACTCTCTCAGCGGGCTAAGTTGGCTTGGCTCAAGGATGGTGACCAATCCTCTGCCTTTTTCTTCAAGAAGGTTCAGATGCGAAGGGCAACCAATCGCATCTTCTCTCTTGAAGATGATGAGGGATCAGTGGTGGAAGGGGAGGATCAGGTCCGTGATGAGCTCATTTGCTAGTACCAGCAGATCTTGGGTCAATCTGCTCGAGCTCTTCCTGTGGTGGGTGAGGAGGTTCGTCAGTACATTACGAGCTCCATTTCGCATGAGGATGCTGCCATACTCGTTAGGCGAGTGGAGGATAAGGAGATTAGGGATGTGGTGTTTCTTCTGGCGGATGATAAGGCACCTGGTCCTGACGGGTACACTGCTGCCTTCTTTAAGGCAGCCTGGACGATTATTGGGGTGGATGTTATGGAGGCGGTTCGTGAGTTCTTTACTAGTGGACACCTACTCAAGGGCGTGAACAGTACTCTTATCACTCTCATTCCTAAGAGGACTTCGCCTAGGCATGTGGGTGACTACAGGCCGATTTCCTGTTGCAATGTCTTATATAAGATCATTGCTAAGATCATTGCTAATAGGGTTCGGCCTCTGATGGCCAAGTTGGTTCACCACTTGCAGACGGCTTTTATCCCTGGCAGACGTATTGGGGATAACATCCTTCTTGCTCAGGAGATCTGTTATGGCTACTTGAGTCGCGATAAGCCCCCTCATGTTGCGCTCAAAGTGGACCTGGCTAAGGCATATGATAAGGTTGAGTGGAGTTTTCTTTTGGCTATTCTTGAGGCTATGGGATTTCCGTCTGATTTTATCAGATGGATTCGGAGCTGTGTGACTACTACATGTTTTTCGATAAACATCAATGGTAGTCCGGAGGGTTTCTTCCCTAGTAAGCGGGGTCTGCGGCAGGGAGATCCGCTTTCGCCGTATCTGTTTACGCTTGTTATGGAGGTGTTGCGTGGCATTGTGACCCACTTTGTTAGGACTGACCCACGATTTCGCTATCATTGGCGGTGCGAGAAGTCGGCCTTGACCATGCTGACCTTTGCTGATGATCTGCTGCTCTTCTGTCATGCTGATTTGCATTCTATGGGGGTTCTTCATGCGGCACTGACTTGCTTTACATCGCTCTCGGGGCTTGCGGCGAATCCTTGTAAGAGTGAAGTCTTTGTCTCGCGTCGTGCGGAGCATCTGACTCCTGCCTTACTGGATTTGTTGGGTTTTTCTTTGGGTTCTCTGCCTGTGAGATATCTTGGAGTCCCGTTGATCACTACTAGACTCACTCAGGCAAACTGTGCCCCTTTGCTCGAGAAGGTGGATCAGCGGATTGGTTCTTGGCTGAATAAGTCCCTCTCCTATGCGGGACGAGTTCAGCTTATTCGTTCGGTGTTGGGAGCGCTTTATCTCTATTGGATCGGGGTGTTCTTGTTGCCCAAGGATGTCATCAGGGCTATTGAGCAGAAGTTTCGTTCATTCTTATGGGCGGGCTCGGCTGCTAAGGTGGCGTGGGAGGAGGTTTGCATGCCTGTCGTGGAAGGGGGACTTGGTATTCGCTCTACTGAGGTGGACAATAAGGGTTTGATGATGAAGAACATTTGGAGTATCATCACGCGTGACGAGGAGTCTATTTGGGTGACCTGTCTTTATCATGAGAGACTTCATCGCAGGTCATTTTGGCAGTGCACGTCGTCGAGTAACACCTCTTGGAGTTGGAGGAAGCTTCTCAAGCTGCGTAGTGAGATGCGTCCGCTGATTCAGTTTCGGGTAGGGAACGGTAGAGATATTTGGGTTTGGAAGGACCCCTGGTTGTACATTGACCCCTTAGTGAGCAGATTTCCTCGGGGGCCGTTGGTTATGGGTATTCCCATTGATGCACGCCTGAGTTCTGTTATTTCCTCTTCGGGGTGGCACTGGCCGGCGCAGACCTCGACGGAATATTTAGAGTTTCATCCTCATCTGCCCCATTGTTCCCCCACTGATGCTGATTCCTACCGCTGGTTGGGCTCTTCGGATGGTAAGTTCTCTATTGCCTCGGTTCGCGAGTCGATTCGGAGTAGGCGTATTCGGGTTCAGTGGGCTGCCCTCTTTGGAGGACCGCTGAAGGTCCCTCAGTTTGAGTTTATCCTTTGGTTAGCGATTCGGGATCGACTTGCTACTAGGGATAAACCTTGGGTTGCGGCTGTTGCCCAGACGATGCATTGCTGTTTGTGTGACTCGTTGGAGGTGGAGACGATCTCACATTTATTCTTTGAGTGCCAGTTCTCGAGGCGTTGTGTGCAGGTGCTGAGGTACAAGACCCGTTGGGGATGGCCGTACCAGAACTGGAGCTTGGGTATTGCTTGGGCTGCGAGGCGCTGGTGTAATACCCGAGTTCCGCGCGTAAGTTGGCCAATATATTTGCACGCATAATAGGTGTTTATACAACTACATATTACGTGTTTATGTGTGTATGTTTATAGGTGATTTTCGAAAGATGGGAGATTGCGAGGATTAGGATTTTGAAGTATAGGATTTTCGAAAGAACATTGGTTGCGAAAACTTAAAGTTTTCGAAAGGAGATTTTCGAAAACATAGTTTCAAAAATATTGATCGAAAACTTAGCATGGGAGGAAACTGAATAAAACAATAAAATAATATATTTCATAGGTTAAGATAAGTATTAGTTAGGTCCTTGTAATTTGTTCACTATTACACGCAAACATAGGATAAGAAGAAAGAGACTCATTGATTTTGGCAAAATTTTCGAAACAAAGAATAAGGAGAAAAGGAGATCATCTTTAAGCTTGGAAAAGGTATAAATTCTTACTATGATTTTTATGTTTTTAGTTATGATTTAGCGTGTTCTAAGTATTAACAAGCATGAATATTTCATGTGTTCATGTTTTATATATAGGTTTTGATTTTCGAAAGATTTGAGCATGTTTTAAAGTTCTTATGATGCTCATCATGTTCTGAAGAAATAATATTTTGATCGAAGGTTTAGATATTTTTCGAATGAATAGGTGTTTTTCGCAAGCTTAGTTTTCCAAAGAAAAGTTTTCGCAACCCCGGGCCGAAAACTATTTTTCGCGGGCCTAAGGGTTTTCACAGGTGAAAATCGTGAGAGACAACCCGGGCCGAAAACTATTTTTCGCGGGCCTAAGGGTTTTCGCGGGTGAGAGACAACCCGGGCCTGGGAGGATTTTTTTAAACTAATTGATTTTCGAATGAAATTTCGAAACTTGCATATTTTCAATATAAATGCATTTTTTTCAACATTCAGGTAATTCAAAAACTTTTATAACTCTTTAACTTAGCTAATACACTGACGTAATAATATTTTCATGTTTAAGGATCGAAAATTAGGAGGTTCACATGACTGTTAGGATAATAAATCAAGGACACCAGGTAAGTGGGAATTTCAACTACAACACATAAATGTATTATAAGTGATTGACTTACGTGACTATGTGCTTTGGTGTTCATACTGTTACGTGAATCATTTGGCATGTGCCTAACTGGTAAGTATTTTCAATATTACTCCCGTGGTATAATCATGTGCATGCACGATACATTTGGGGATTTACGGAGGATGAGTATGCATGATACTTATCGCCTGAGGGCGAATAATATTTGCCGATGTGGGCATTTGATGTCGACTCGCAGTTGAGTCAGGGCTACTTCTATGGCACCATGACGGCGTGGTGCGTCGTCGGATATTTGATATATTGTTGAGGCAGGAGGAGCGACCCAGGAAGGAGCGACCTAGCTATGCTAGCGTAGGCTAACTGGAGTACGCAACTGCCTTATTAGCGGTAAGGAGCGAACTGGAAGGAGCGACCTGGGAAGGAGCGACCTAGGGAGAAACCCTAGCGTAGGCTACCAGCGTGGGCTACCAGCGTAGGCTACTGCATTGACAGAGGGGACGACCTGGGACGGGGCGACCCAGGAAAACCTGGCGTAGGCTACCCAGCGTGGGTCACTGTCATAATTATCCGTATTGGATGAGAGCTCTTTATGGTGCATAGCAAGTTAGCCGAGGGTCCTGAGAGATAAGAGATTGAGTTTAATTCCATAAGTGTAGAGATGCATTGGCACGGATGCCTTTGCGGGGGTTACACGTGCACGACATTGCATATTCCTACTTACGGGGCTTCATAGCTCACCCCTTATGTTATGTGTTGTAGGTGTGGGCGACCACGGTACGTGATCGCCTTGTTGGCAAGGCTAGTCTTTTGGAAGCTTCGAGCGACTTTTGAGGGTGGTGTGTACATGAATGCGACCTGTGTGGCGGGTGCTAGAGTTTACCTTGCTGCGTTATTGTACGACTCGTATGTAATTAGGATCCCAATTATGATTTTGGCTTGTATGGGGTGGTTTTCATATACAGAGAAAAATTTTATACGCATTTGCGCATGCTTTGCATTCTATATTATCGATAGTCACGTAAGCTAGTATCGTAAATGGGTAGTAGACGGTGGGGGGGGGGGGGCCACAGGGTGGTATCAGAGCTTCGGTTGCAGGTTCTGTAGACTGTTCATGTACACACACTCAAAAGCGTGGAAGCGGCCTTGCTAATAGGTTTTATATTCTTGTGAATTTCTTGTGTTGAACGAATTTATTGGCCTTCGGAACTATTAGGGTAAGAGAGAAAATGGTAAGAACGCGAGGTGAAAGCAGTGGGAATGCTGATAGAGGCAAGGAACCCGCAACACCTATCGATAATCGCGACACGGCTATCCTCCAACTCACAGAGTTAGTCCGTCAGCAATCCGCCCAGATTCAAGAATTAATTCAGCAACGAAATATTGAGGGACAACAAAGCAGCAGAACTTCTCAGGCAGAACGAATTGAAATAGTGGGAGAGAGGTTTTGCAAACTCAATCCCCCAACTTTCGAAGATGCAAACGACCCAACGTTTGCCGAAGATTGGCTAAGGACTCTTGAAAACATGTTTCAGTATAGCCGAATTCCCGAGGAAGAAAAAGTGCTTTGTGCCGCCTTTCTGTTGCGAGGAGGTGCGGGACATTGGTGGGATACTATTTTGGCAATCGAGAACCCTATTACGATGCCTTGGGAACGCTTCAAGGAGCTGTTCAGAAGCAAATATTTCACTGCCCCGGTGCGAGCCCAGTGCATGAACGAATTCATCAATCTCAGACAGGGGACGATAACGGTGGCTGAGTATATCAGAAAATTTGAGCAATTATCGAGGTTTGCGACTCACATTGTGAGTACGGACGCGCTGAAAATTGAACGGTTCCTTGAGGGCCTGAAGCCAGAGTTATATCGTGATGTAAACATGGCTGGACTTCAAGGAGCTACATATGCACAAGTCGCAGAGCGAGCATTGGTGGCTGAACAGGCTGAAACTAGAATCATCCGGGCGCAGGAGGCGAAACGGAAGTTTGTACAAGGAACGAAGTGGAGCGGAGGGAATCAAAAGCGACAATTTGTCTCGAAAGGTGCGAGGCCAAACTTTCAGAACAGGCCTGGACAACCTCCACCAAACCCGACACAGGCAAGGTTTCCCGCACCAATTCCAAACTGCCCGAGGTGTGGGAAACGACATTACGGCAACTGCTTTCCATAGACTAATAACTGCTTCAAATGTGGGAAGCCTGGACACTTTGCAAGACAATGCCCAGAAAACACATCTGGGAGCCAAGCTGCAGGACAGACCAGACCACCAACCATGGCAGCACGAGTTTACACCCTAACTTCAGAAGAGGTGGAGAACAACCCATCAGTGGTGGCAGGTATCCTACTTATCCATCAAACCCCGACATGCATTTTAGTAGACTCAGGAGCCACGCATTCATTTGCATCATCCAATTACGTGGTGAGACTCAGGATTACACCTCAACAATCCGAATGTGAATATAACGTAATCATTCCGCATGGAGCTGTAACTCGAACCAATTTAGTTTTGCGAAACTGCCCGGTATTAATCCACGATAGAGAACTGCCCGTAGATCTGATAGTCATTCCAATGAACGACTACGAAGTGATTCTTGGAATGGACTGGTTATCGAAGTACGGAGCGGTTATCGATTGCAACCGAAAGAAAGTTACATTCAATATAGAAGAAGCCGAACCCTTTAATTTCACAGGAATGAATAAAGGCGGAAATATTTCCATGATATCAGCATTGAAGGCGCAAAGTTTGATCAAGGCAGGATGTGAAGCCTACCTTATTTCCGCTATTACATCGGCGGAACGCTCGTTTCCAAAGCTAGAAGAGGTTCCAGTAGTGCGAAAATTTCCTGATGTCTTTCCTGAAGACTTACCAGGACTTCCTCCGGATCGTGAAATTCAATTTACCATTGACCTGATACCTGGAGCGGCACCAATTTCAAAGGCTCCTTATCGATTAGCTCCAACGGAGTTGAAAGAACTAAAGGAACAACTGGACGAATTATTACAGAAGGGATTCATTCAGCCAAGCTTTTCTCCCTGGGGAGCGCCAGTTCTATTCTTGCGAAAGAAAGACGGATCGATGCGATTGTGTATTGATTTTAGGGAGATTTTTATGTTTTTAGTTATGATTTAGCGTGTTCTAAGTATTAACAAGCATGAATATTTCATGTGTTCATGTTTTATATATAGGTTTTGATTTTCGAAAGATTTGAGCATGTTTTAAAGTTCTTATGATGCTCATCATGTTCTGAAGAAATAATATTTTGATCGAAGGTTTAGATATTTTTCGAATGAATAGGTGTTTTTCGCAAGCTTAGTTTTCCAAAGAAAAGTTTTCGCAACCCCGGGCCGCAAACTATTTTTCGCGGGCCTAAGGGTTTTCACGGGTGAAAATCGTGAGAGACAACCCGGGCCGAAAACTATTTTTCGCGGACCTAAGGGTTTTCGCGGGTGAATATCGTGAGAGACAACCCCGGGCCGAAAACCATTTTCGCGGGCCTAAGGGTTTTCGCGGGTGAAAATCGTGAGAGACAACCCCGGGCCGAAAACCATTTTCGCGGGCCTAAGGGTGTTCGCGGGTGAAAATCGTGAGAGACAACCCCGGGCCGAAAACTATTTTTCGCGGGCCTAAGGGTTTTTGCAGGTGGAAATCGTGAGAGGCAAACCCCGGGCCGAAAACTATTTTTCGCGGGCCTGAGGATTTTCGCAGGTAAAAAAAAATTTTGAGAGAGAGATCGGGCTTTTCGCGGGCCTGGGAGGATTTTTTTTAAACTAATTGATTTTTGAATGAAATTTCGAAACTTGCATATTTTCAATATAAATGCATTTTTTTCAACATTTAGGTAATTCAAAAACTTTTATAACTCTTTAACTTAGCTAATACACTGACGTAATAATATTTTCATGTTTAAGGATCGAAAATTAGGAGGTTCACATGACTGTTAGGATAATAAATCAAGGACACCAGGTAAGTGGGAATTTCAACTACAACACATAAATATATTATAAGTGATTGACTTACGTGACTATGTGCTTTGGTGTTCATACTGTTACGTGAATCATTTGGCATGTGCCTAACTGGTAAGTATTTTCAATATTACTCCCGTGGTATAATCATGTGCATGCACGATACATTTGGGGATTTACGGAGGATGAGTATGCATGATACTTATCGCCTGAGGGCGAATAATATTTGCCGATGTGGGCATTTGATGTCGACTCGCAGTTGAGTCAGGGCTACTTCTATGGCACCATGACGGCGTGGTGCGTCGTCGGATATTTGATATATTGTTGAGGCAGGAGGAGCGACCCAGGAAGGAGCGACCTAGCTATGCTAGCGTAGGCTAACTGGAGTACGCAACTGCCCTATTAGCGGTAAGGAGCGACCTAGGGAGAAACCCTAGCGTAGGCTACCAGCGTGGGCTACCAGCGTAGGCTACTGCATTGACAGAGGGGACGACCTGGGACGGGGCGACCCAGGGAAACCTGGCGTAGGCTACCCAGCGTAGGTCACTGTCATAATTATCCGTATTGGATGAGAGCTCTTTATGGTGCATAGCAAGTTAGCCGAGGGTCCTGAGAGATAAGAGATTGAGTTTAATTCCATAAGGGTAGAGATGCATTGGCGCGGATGCCTTTGTGGGGGTTACACGTGCACGACATTGCATATTCCTACTTACGGGGCTTCATAGCTCACCCCTTATGTTATGTGTTGTAGGTGTGGGCGACCACGGTACGTGATCGCCTTGTTGGCAAGGCTAGTCTTTTGGAAGCTTCGAGCGACTTTTGAGGGTGGTGTGTACATGGATGCGACCTGTGTGGCGGGTGCTAGAGTTTACCTTGCTGCGTTATTGTACGACTCGTATGTAATTAGGATCCCAATTATGATTTTGGCTTGTATGGGGTGGTTTTCATATATAGAGAAAAATTTTATACGCATTTGCGCATGCTTTGCATTCTATATTATCGATAGTCACGTAAGCTAGTATCGTAAATGGATAGTAGACGGTGGGGGGGGGGGGGGGGGGGGCGCCACAGCTGGGGGGGTCGTCATCTCTGTCACCTCACCTTTCGCCATCTGCTTGCCTCTCTTGTTTATCATATTTGGCAGGAACGCAACAAGAGATGCTGGGAGGGGATCATTGGGACGCCGGAGCAGCTTGCCCAGGCGGTGGTTCACACTGCTGTGCTGAGACTCTCCACGCTTCATTCGAAGTGGGAGTTGCAGACCTGTGCTGTTCGGCGACTTTGGCGTTTTGCTTGGTAGTTTGGTTGTGTCCTTGTTTTGTGCTTTTCGAGGCTTGATTGGTTGTTGTTGTTTCTGTTTCGCTCTGCTGGCCTTGTTGGTGCTCCTTGTTTGATTGCTCAGCAGGGTGCTTGTTCTGGCAGTTTGCTGCCTGTGGCTTTCTCGAGGCATGTCTCGTGATTGCTGCTTTGTACATTCGTTTTTCTCTTCTGTTATGATATGACCGATTCCCCAAAAAAAAAAAAAGTTCCAAGCAAAGCACGACTGCAGATTCCACCTGCGAGGCGGAATATATAGTAGCCTCGGAGGCAGCTAAGGAAGCTGTTTGGATGAGAAAGTTCTTTTTTTTGGAATGGTCCCATGTATTAATAATAGAAAAAAGTACAGGAGCAGAAGCAGAACTGCTAATGCACAAGAACAGCAACATGCTGCTGTTAAACAAAAAACCACACAAGTCACCAAGCAATACGCCACAATCTACGTAGAGCACTAAGCTGAAAAGCAAAACGATGATGAAGGGTCAAGAGTCGCAGCGAAGCAAGCCGCAAGATCTCCTCGACTAGCCGTTCTGGCGTGCCAAATTTTCCATCACGCCATCGCCGATTTCGTTCCATCCAGATATGGTAAATCAAGGATGCAAGTAAGTGGCGCGAAGCCGCATTATAAAGATGTTCACTACGCCATCGCTTGGACGCCCAACAAATTCCCCTCTGCCACTCGAAATATGGCCAGCAAAATCGAGTCTTCCGACGAAGGAGACCAAGGCAGCGTTGCGAAAAGTTTCACTCGAAAAAGAGATGATTCGCTGTTTCGTTCGAGCCCGAATCACAAAGTGTGCAGGAGGAGGTAGCAGCAAGTTGTGCAACCCAAAGCTTATCCCTCGTAGAGAGCCTATCACGAATCGCAAGCCATAAGATAAACTCATGCCGAGGGATGTGAAGTGGACCCCCAAACAGATGAGCCCAGAGAACGGGGCCCCGTGAGGAATGGAGGGCAGCCCTTGCTGAAGCCGTAGTGAACTGACCATCCCCCGTTCGGGCCCAAAGAAAGCCATCCTGAGAAAGGGGAGAAATGCCTGGAAGCGCAGATCCAAACTCGAGAAATTCAGTCGTCGTCTGAGCAGGCCAACTCCATCCGTCTGAAGAAATGACTGTGCTGAGCATGGAGTCCGAGGGAATGCCCATGGCAAGCGGACCACGGGGGTAACGCTGAATCAATGGGACCTCAGTTAGCCAAGGGTCATGCCAGAGCCAGATCGAAGAGCCCTCACCTATCTTAAACTGAATAAGGGATCGAAGCAACGACCTCAGCTTCAGTAATTTGCGCCAACTCCCGGAGGTAGATGTAGATGCAGTCACCATCCAAATAGACTTGCGGCGCAGCCGAGTATCATACAACCACCTGGTCCAGATGGAGGAAGGATCATGCTGGAGTACACACCAGAGTTGTTTGAGCATAAGTGCCCGATTGTCCACCTCAATCGACCGAATTCCTAAGCCACCCTCAGATCGAGGGCAGCAAACGTCAGCCCAAGCCACCTTGGCAATGGTGGAAGCCCATAAGAACCGCCTCAGTCGTGTCTCAAGTACTCGAATAATGCCTTTTGGAAGCATAAAGGTGCCAGACCAATAAAGATGGAGTGCTGAAAGGACAGACCGAATGAGCTGTAGGCGGCCAGCATAGGAAAGTGAGCGGTTCAGCCAGGAACCCAAACGCTTGTCAACCGCAAGCAACAGCGGTTGGCATTCATGTAAAGTAAGGCGCGAAGTGATAAGCGGCAGTCCTAAGTAACGCACAGGCAATTGACCCAGCTGAAAACCAAGGCCCCCTGAATGATCTCGGTGATCTCGGTTGCGGACAGACCGTTGACGCTATGGTGCGATAATAGCGGTGTTGTCGTGCAAGCCAAGGAACCACGGTCTCATAGTAAGTCCAAACATATTGAGAGAAAATATCACGTACTACGTGAATTCGTTGAAAACGGCTATGTAGTCGTGCAGAAGATTGCAACCGCGGAAAACGTGGCTGATCCATTCACCAAGTCTTTATCCCAGACGATACTGGAGCGACATCTTGAGAAGATGGGTATTAGATACCACAATGCGTGGCATTAGGCGTATCGCATGGCATTGAGTGCAAGTGGGAGACTGTTAGGATGTATGCCCTCGGAATGCCATACGAGGACTGGAAAAAGTATAGGGCATATACTTTTGTATAGTTCGAGTAAATAAGTTTGTAAAAACTTTTAATATATACGAGGCATTATTATTTATTTGTCGATTTAAAGTCTGCTTGGCATCCGATAGTGCAATAAATAAATAAAACCCGTATGCGTGAGTTAAGCGTTTGATTCTCATGGGATGAGAGAGGATGACACCAGGCGCTTTTATTCTATGTATAGAAAATGTTCGTAAGTTTTAGGACTCTAGCAGGGTGACTAGAGTACCGATCATGACTTATCCGTTGACGACTCCAACGCGATGGTGTCAATCGCTCACTTGGGATAGTGTGAGGTCGTGGCGGGAATATGTTGGATCTGAGAGATGAATATATTTGAACATACAGCTCAATAGTCGTTCAATCACATGGCTATATATCTCGGGGATGTCAATGATCGAACGACAGACTATAGTGGCCTTAGACCGATGGGGTCATCGACGGAGTTGCTTTTGGGATCTCAGTTTGTCGCTAGTTGGCTAGGCCCATCTTGTTCATGAAATGAACATGGGTCAGCGGCGAAATGCGGCTGGGGTAACAGAGGTGATTGCTGGGCTTTAATCGCCACCGGGATTCACAGTCTCATAAGAGATAAACGTCCTATAATATAATCAGGGACGACAATCACAAAGTCTTCGGCCGAAGCATTTAAACTAACTCGTGTGGGACACGGAGTGTAGTTTAGTGATTGTGCCTGTCACGATTATAATATAGTGTGAGTCCAGTGAGCTTGACATTGACCATGGCTCTCACTCGACCGGGATGTATGTGAAGGGTTTAATCATATGGTGATGATCTATAGTTAGTTCGACCGAATAAGATTGGATCGCATTCGATCTCAATCGATTGCATGACAATGTAGGAGTAATTTGTGCCGAGCATGTGTCTTGATCACGTTTTCGTTAATTGATTTCAAAAACCGTTGTCTTTATTTGCTTTTATTTCTTACTTGCGGTTTTATTTATCTCGCTGCAAATCAATCTTTAAAAAATTCATAAAAATTATCTCAGTCTAAATTAGGGTTAGGAATATTTTCTTAGAATTAACCAAGCTGTCTTCGTTGATCGATACTCGGACTTCGTCCGTTTTACTACTTGCACGACCTAGTACACTTGCTAGTATTCGTGCGTGTCAGCGTATGTCTGTGTTTTGTACGTGAGTGGTGCACATGATTGCATGTAATGGCTATAGCACTCTTAGAATCACTATAAATGGGAATATTATTTAAATCAAACCAATAGTCGCGAAGTTGGGTCCGCATCCATAGTATTTGCGAACAACAACTAGCAGCAGCGACGTATTCGGCCTCAGCTGTAGATGTGGACACGCAGTTTTTCCCAAACAGAGAAGGAGCAGCGCACAGCACTCTGATTACATTGATTCCGAAGTGCGACTCGCCACGCAGGGCAACGGATTTTCGCCCTATTTCTTGTTGCAATGTGCTCTACAAGGTTATCTCTAAGATCCTTGCGAACCGGCTGAAAGCCTCGCTTCCGGGGCTGGTTCATGAGTCTCAGACGGCGTTCATCCCTGGTCGCCACATCAGTGATAATATTCTACTCGCCCAAGAGATATGCCACGGCTATACTAGTACTAGCCACCCACCTCGTGCGCTCTTTAAGGTTGACCTCGCGAAGGCCTACGATAAGGTGGAATGGTGCTTTCTGTTGGCAACGTTGCAGGCTATGGGTTTTCCCCCTCGCTTTATTGAGTGGATTCACGCCTGCCTGACGACGACGACGTTTTCCATTAACGTCAATGGCCGTTCATCTGGCTACTTCTCGGGTCGTCGTGGACTTCGTCAGGGGGACCCGATCTCCCCGTATCTGTTCACTCTGGTTATGGAGGTCTTACATGGTATTGTGGCTAAGTGTATTCAGGAGGAGCCTCGGTTCGGTTTTCACTGGCGGTGTGCTGATTTGTCGCTCCCCATGCTGATGTTTGCTGATGATCTTCTCTTGTTTTGTCGGGCTGATGAGGTGTCTGTGGGGGTGTTTAAGGCTGCGTTGGATCGTTTCTCGGTCCTGTCCGGTCTTGCGCCTAATTCGACTAAGAGCTCCATGTTTCTTTCTAGGAGCGCTGAGGGTCTGCTCGAGCAGCTGCAGCCCATTTTGGGCTTCCCCTTAGCTGCACTCCCAGTTCGCTATCTTGGGGTGCCTCTCTTGGCTTCTCGGTTGTCCCTGTCGGACTGCGCACCGCTGCTGCATAAGGTGGATGGCCGTTTGGGCGGTTGGCTAAATCAGTCCCTCTCCTATGCTGGGAGGGTTCAACTGATTAAGTCGGTCCTACAGGCACTGCATCCTTTTTGGTCTGGGGTGTTTCTGCTGCCGAAGGGTATTGTTCGTGCCCTCGAGGGTAAGTTTCGCCACTTTCTATGGGGCGGCTCGGCTGCTAAGGTTGCGTGGGACGATATATGCCTTCCTCGGGAGGAAGGTGGCTTGGGTCTCCGCTCGGTGGCTACTGATAATAGGGTGCTGCTCCTTCAGCTTCTTTGGCGTTTAGTCACTCGCCCGAGAGATTCTATTTGGGTGGCGTGGATTTATAGTCAGCGACTCCGCTCTCGCTCTTTCTGGACTATCCCTGTGTCGCCGACTACGTCGTGGAGTTGGCGGAAGTTGTTGCACCTAAGACATGAGTTCAGACGGCTTGTGGACTTTCGGATTGGGGATGGTTCCTCTATTTGGCTTTGGGAGGATCCTTGGCTTTTCTCGGGGGCTTTGTTAGACCGGTTTCCACGTGGTCCTATTGCGATGGGGCTACCCACTCGCTCACGCCTATCTGAGGTGATTTCTTCGGAGGGGTGGGACTGGTCGGCCCAGACCACGATGGAGTTTCTTGACTTCAGCTCGGAGCTGCCTTCGATTGATCCGGACCGACCGGACGCTTTCTTTTGGAGAGGTTCCTTTGATGGTCAGCCGACCGCTAGCTTGATTAGGCAGACGATTCGGACTAGGCGACAGCCTGTGGCCTGGGCTTCTCTGTTTGGTGGCCCGCTACGTGTCCCCCGACATGAGTTTATTTTATGGTTGGCTATCCGTGAGCGTCTCTCGACGCGCGATAAGCCATGGGTGGCTCAGCGTGCGGGAACTTCGGCTTGTGTCTTTTGCGATGAGTCGGTCGTCGAAACGGTTCAGCACCTTTTCTTTGACTGTCGCTTTTCGCGCCGCTGCCTTAGCCTTCTTCGTCGTCAGGTTCGGTGGGCCTGGCCATATGCGGAGTGGCAGCACGGCATTGCTTGGGCAGCTATGCGCTGGAGGCGGGCTCACCTTCTATTCGCTGCGAATCGGCACCTTCTTGCTTCGCTTGTTTATCATATCTGGATGGCGCGGAACCGGTGTTGGCGGGAGGGTATTATCCCTTCTCCTGATAGTTTGGTTGCGTGCGTTGTTGATTTAGTGTGTTTACGTCTCACTGGCACAGCTGCAAAGTGTGTTTTGCAATGTGCGGCTATTAGACGTTTGTGGCGTGTTGCGTGGTAGGCGCCTTCATATATATATATATATACGGAAATTTCCCCAAAAAAAAAAAAAAAAACCGATGAAAAACATGCAAAACTCACACGTCACACATCAGCTCACAAACACCAAACCAAACCAAAAAACAAAACAACCATCAAACCAGCCACCATCAAACCAGCATACCAGCAAAAAGAAGTAAACTACCAAGCAACTCTCCAAAGACGTCTGACCGCGGCAGCTTGCAGCATCCATTTCGGAGAAGTAGTGGCAAGTCTTCTCAATGCAATAAGAACAATCTCCTGAACAATCTGATCAGGAGTCGACGTCCTCCCCTCCCAACACCTTCTGTTTCTTTTACCAAAAAAAAATGCCTTCTGTTCCGTTCTTGCCAAATGTGGTAAACAAGAGACGAGAACAAGTGACGGGAAGTGACAGATGGCTGCTTCTCCACCGTCTCGACTTCCAAGAAATGCCCAAAGACCAAGCCATGCTCGGCCAATTGCACTTGGTCTGCTGGCAAAGAAGCCGCACACATCTCCTCGAGAAACAACAGTCAAAGAACAAATGATCGACGGTCTCCACCACCTGAGAATCACAAAGGCAACAATGAATCGATTGAGCGGACGAGGCCACCCAATGCTTATCCCTAGTAACAAGTCGATCCCGAATAGCCAGCCAAAGAATGAACTCAAATCGGGGCACCTTCAGTGGGCCTCCAAAGAGGGACGCCCACTAAACAGGGATGCGCCTAGGTCTGATAGCCTCACGACCGTCTGAGATGAGAATCGGCCGTCCAGGGACTTCAACCAATGGTAAGAGTCATCCTGGGATGGGGAGCACTCGGGAAGGTGGGGGTGTAACTCCAGGTACTCCACAGTGGTCTGCGCAGGCCACCTCCAACCCGAATGGGAGATAACCGAACAAAGACGAGCATCCAGGGGAAGGCCCATAACCAAAAACCCTCTTGGGAACCGCTCGATCAAGGGCTCATGAAACAGGCAAGGGTCTTTCCAAACCCATAGATACTTCCCATTCCCAACCTAGAACTGAATCAGGGAGCGCATATCAGACCAAAGCTTAAGAAGCTTCCTCCAACTCCAAGCATCAGAAGACGAAGGCCTACAGTCCCAAAATGAGCGACGCTGAAGACGCTCATGGTAGAGCCAAGTGACCCAAACAGACTCAGGATCGCGAGTGAGGATACTCCAAATATTCTTCATCATGAGAGCCTTGTTATCCACCTCAATAGGTCGGATGCCAAGACCCCCTTCAGTAATGTGCAAACAAACATCATCCCAAGCCACCTTAGACGTCGACCCATCCCATAAGAAGGTATGAAATCTCTGCTCAATAGCTCTGATGACGCCCTAAGGCAACAAGAAGACCCCGGACTAAAAGATATGCAAAGCTCCCAAGATGGACCGAATGAGCTGAACTCGTCCCGCATAAGAAAGGGATCTATTCAGCCATGACCCAATCCGTCGGTCCACCTTGTCAAGTAAAGGAGCACAGTCTGCCAGGGAGAGTCTGGAGGTAATCAGCGGAACTCCAAGACACCGCACAGGGAGCGAACCCACAGAGAAGCACAACAAAGTCTGAAAAGCAGCAGTGAGCTGACTAGCTCTCCTGGACACAAAGAACTCACTCTTCTGAGGGTTAACAGCAAGCCCAGACAGCGAGGTGAAACAATCCAAAATAACAGAACACCCACAGAATGAAGATCAGCATGACAAAACAACAGCAAATCATCAGCAAAGGTCAACATAGTTAAAGCTGGAAAAAGGTCTCTCTCTTTAGGCGAAAATTCTCTCTCTAGGCGAAAATTTTCTCCTCCCTCTCTCTAGAAAACCTAGCCACCTTTTTCAAAATCCCTACCACCTCCACTTACCTCCGTCGCTGATCAAGACTGCTTTGACGCCCACCGGCGGTTTCCGCGCCTTCCCGGCGATGGGAGGAATTTGATCTTTCGTTCCTTTCGATCGTTTTTTGGATTTTGTCTCTCTTTTTTATCAACAATCTGATGGCTGGTTCTTCCGTCCCTTCGGATCAATCTCGGGCAAGCATGATTGGAAATATGCCTGATCTGCAGAATTTAATCGAGGAATATCCGTCGTTCGCAGTGGAATTTGATCGATCTCGCTTTGATGATCTCGCTGCCCGTGTGGCTGGTGGTATCTCACGATCTACCGCGACAGCCATGTCTGAGGGCTCCATGGTGGCGACGGCAGCGATGATGGCAGTGGCACCTGTTACTCCTACGGCGGCTATGGTGGACATCGAACGCGTGGAACCCATGGCGACGTTGGGGGCTGATCTCAGATTTGCCGGCGAGGGTGGCGACGAGGATGCTATTTCTGGCGCAGATCTTGCATATCTTGCGGATCTATTCAAGGCACATCCACGTATGGAAAGGATCCTGCGTTATTTACGTAAGGATCTTGGCATAGAGTCTGGACTTCCACACCACCGCGCGCGCATCTCCTGGGCTGACACATCGATGCCGCCGTGTGATGGGGCGGGCAAGAAGCCGGGTGGCAAACTGGTGGCTGCCCCGACGGCCAACGCTCCTTCCACAAGCCCTAATCCTAGGCCCGTTAAGGCGCTGCCGCCGCGCGTTGAGGCGGCTGGACACCCTTCGTCGACTGCTGCTGCCTCTTCCTCTCAGCCGGCAGGAGTTCTTCCGACGGCAGATGGCCCATCTGCTGCTCCGTGCCCTAACCCTAACCCTAGGCCCGTTAAGGGTACTAGGGTTTTATCCACCGATGATACACGGCTGTACCCCTCGGGAGATATCCCACGTACGATCATCCAACCCCTGAGGGATGAACGCTTCCCACGCGTCAGCTTATTCCGGCGCCGGCCGGGCACCCCACCGCCGTTAAAATAGGGGCACATGGCTGTGGTGACGCCACAAAAGGTGGATCATGGAGACAACCCTATGGCGGCTAGGGTCTCTCCTACCAAATTGGGCCGTCACCCAAACTCCGATGACGGAGCTAGGGTTTCTCATGATGAGCCTTGTCCTACCCCAGCAACCACCACCGGGGCTTTTGCATCAACCGCACCACAGGCCACGGCACTGCGATCTTTCGCCTCGGTGACCAAGGGCGGGACAGCGCAAGGCAATCGCCGGGAAACCACAACGCGAATCCCCCTTATGTATACGGCGCCAGATATTGTTGATGGTGTGGCGGTAGTCTCTCCGACATGGGAAGTTGCGCGTCAGGGCTTCGCGCGCTGGGAACACACGCTGGTGGGCTATTTCCTCGGAAAGAGACCCTACTTTCCCTTTGTCGAACGATTTGTGCGCTCGATCTGGTCCGATTTGGTGGAGGTAAAGGCTACCATAAACGGTTTCTTCAAATTCAGATTTGCCAACTCTGAGGCGATGCATGGGGTATTAGAAGGAGGGCCTTGGCTCTTGCGGGGCCAACCCCTGTTTCTTGAGATATGGCGACCGGGGATGTCCTTTGCCAAACGTGATCTTGTCGAGGTCCCACTTTGGGTTAAGCTCTGGAACATACCTAGCGAATTCTGGACTCCTGCTGGATTGGGTGTTATCGCTAGTGGGGTGGGTCGACCCCTGTTTGCCGATGGTGTGACCGCTAACGGCAACCGCATTGACTATGCACGCATCTGTGTGCTCAAGAAGCTGGATGACCCGTTTATTAACCATTTCAATATTCGGCTCCCTTCGGCACATGGTGAAACTACCGGGGTGGTTCCAGTCCGTGTCACGTACGAATGGAAGCCTTCAAAATGCATCCACTGCGGGTCCTGGAATCATACCTCTGTTGGCTGCCCAACGACACCATCGGGATTGAAGCCTGCAACTACACCGCGGATTACTTCAAATGCAGTTCGTCCACTTGGACGACGAGGGGCTACCCATGAACCACCACGCACGAAGGCAGGCCAGCAACAGCCACAGTTTTGGCGGCAAGTTGACAAGGGCAAAGGCAAGGTGGTCACCACTACTACGGGCAACCATTCTCCCCGTCATGACCCTCAGCAATTGGTGAATGTTACGAACTCCTTCGCCATTTTACAGTCCTTATCTGAGGATGGTGAGACTTCTTTGGGCCCTGAAAGCATGACGGCCCGACATGATTCTTTATGATTCCACTTGGTGCTTGGAACGTTCGTGGTCTCAACCGTCGGGACCATGGCAGGGCGGTGGGGGACCTTCTCTCGCGGTATTCCATTCGACTCATAGGGCTACTCGAAACGCGGGTTGCTGCCTGCAACGCATCCTTTATCTCTACATCGATATGTCCACAATGGACTTGGTTTTTTGACTACTACTCTGGTCCCGGAGCACGCATCTGGATTGGTTGGGACCCATCTACAGTTACAGTTACTGTTGACGCCTTTCATGATCAGGCCATCCACTGTCGGGTTGTATCTCTGGCTGATCAAGAATCATTCTTTGTTACTTTTCTCTATGGCCGCAATCGTAGGGAGGAGCGTACTAGCCTTTGGGATGATCTCGTTCATTTATCCCCGGCACTTACCTTGGAGGCTTGGATCATGTTGGGAGATTTCAACGTCATTGCTGCTCCAAATGAGGCCCGTGGAGGGAACCCGACTGAAGCTGACTTTGTCGAGCTAACCTCATGCATGGTAGCGGCTGACCTTGCCCTTCTGCCGATGACGGGCCAGTTCCTCACTTGGCATAATCGCCAACGTGGGGACAGAGCTATTTGGCGCCGACTTGACCGTATGCTGGTTAATCCGACCTGGCTTGTCCGCTACGAGGGCATACATTATCATGGCGATCTACCTGCCACATCGGACCACTCGCCCATCATCCTACTTGGCAGGAATTGCGTGGGCACAAGGGGATCAGTCTTCCGTTTTGACAATTTTCTCACTAAGGACTCGCGATTTCTACCGATTGTTCGAGATGTCTGGGATCGCCGCCTACGAGGTTGTCCCATGTTCCGTCTTCTTAAACGAATTAAGCTTCTGAAGCCACACCTCAAGCAATTAAGACGGGACAAGGGTGACCTCCATCAGAATGTGGTTGATGCGCGCCATTTTCTTGATCTGAGCCAGCGGTTTGCGTATGACTTCCCGGCTGATACTCGATTCCATACTTTTGAAGGGGTTTGTCGTGCACTATACGCAGCAGCGGTTGAGATGGAACAGTCTTTCTTATCTCAGCGGGCGAAGCTTGCATGGCTTAAGGATGGTGATCAATGCACCTCCTTTTTCTTCAAGCGTGTGGCAATGCGTCGGGCGTTGAACCGTATTAATTCTCTGGAAGCTGCCGATGGTGGATCTATTGACGGCCATGCTTGCATCAAGGAGGAGCTCATTCGTTTCTACACGGATCTACTGGGCACCACGGCTGCCCCGGCAGTGGACATGGAATCTCTACGCGGATTCATATCCCGTCCGCTGACGACGGACGAGTCACTCTTGATGATTGGCCCCATTGACAATACTGAGGTCAAAGAGGCACTCTTTTCCATGGGGGATGACAAGGCTCCTGGTCCAGATGGCTATACGGCAGCCTTCTTTAAGGCTGCTTGGCACATAATCGGAGATGATGTGCAGCTTGCAGTACAGGAATTCTTCCGCACTGGTGTCTTCGTGAAGGAGCTGAAATGTACACTCATCACCCTTATCCCTAAGGGTGACTCCCCGAGGTTTCCTTCGGATTATCGGCCAATCTCCTGCTGTAATGTGCTTTATAAAATAATATCTAAGGTGCTTGCCAATCGCCTAAAGCGAGTTCTCCCGATGCTCGTCCATATCTCGCAGACGGCCTTTATCCCTGGGCGGAGGATCACTGATAATATCCTCTTGGCCCAAGAGCTCTGTCATGGCTACAGGAATCTACATCTCCCCCCTCGAGCCCTGCTTAAGGTTGATCTGGCTAAAGCCTATGATAAGGTGGAATGGTCCTTTTCTCCACCCATTCGGCTAGGGAAAGATTGCGACTGAAGCTGCCGCGGGTACCGTGGTGCACGTTATTTGGTGGTCCGCTTTCCATCCCTCGACACGCCTTCATCCTGTGGCTGGCGATCAGGGACAGATTGGCGACGCGCGACAAGCCTTGGGTGGCGGCGGCGGCCGGTACTTCTTCGTGCCTCCTTTGTCATACATAAGTTTTGGAGACGACACGACACTTGTTCTTTGTTTGTCCCTTCTCTAGCCGATGCCTCCGACTGATGCGGGATAAGATACGCTTTGGATGGCCGCTGACAGACTGGTACGAGGGAATTCATTGGGCTGCCCAAAGGTGGCGGGGACATCACCTTGCATGGCTGGGCGCGCGCCACGTCCTTGCGTCCTTAATCTATCACCTCTGGGCGGAGCGCAACAGAAGGTGGCGTGAGGGGAGGCAACGGCACCCGGGCCAGATTGTTGATGATATTGAGACCCTCCTGTGCCTGCGTCTTTCTACCTTATCGCGGAAGTACCAACTGCAGTCTTGTGCATTACGGCGGGTTTGGCGCATTGCTTGGTAGCGCAACGAATATTTTGCTTGCCATTTAGATTGAGCGTTCCGTTGTTAACTGGTAGCATGTTACTGGTCGGCGCAGTTCGTAACTGCTGAACATCTTGATGTACTCGTTCTTTAATGTTAGTGACCTTTCCCCAAAAAAACGGTGGAATGGTCGTTCATCCTTACTGCATTGGAGGCTATGAATTTCCACCCCATCTTCACCCATTGGATTCGGTGTTGCTTCACCTCCACCTTCTTCTCTCTGAATCTTAATGGTTGTGCGGAGGGATTCTTCCCGGGGAAGCGAGGCTTACGGCAAGGCGACCCTATAGCACCCTATCTCTTCACACTTGTCATGGAGGTATTTCGTGGGATTCTGCAGCATCGCATCTCGACTGGGCCTGGATTTCGATTCCATTGGCGTTGTGAGGCCTCATCCCTTGCCCTTCAATCCTTTGCTGACGATATCCTCCTTCTCTGTCATGCTGACGTGACTTCGGTGATGGTACTCAAGGAATCCTTGGCGTATTTTGGGCAACTTTCTGGACTTCATGCCAATCCTAGGAAGAGCGAGCTTTTCCTATCAAAGCGCGCCGAGCCATTGGCCCCATTATTGGAGTCCATTACGGGATTTCGGCTGGGCCATTTGCCAGTACGCTATTTGGGGTTGCCTCTCATTACCTCACGTCTCACGCTTCATGATTGCCAGCCGCTATTACTGGAGGTAGACAAACGATTAGGATCTTGGCTGAATCGCTCCTTATCCTATGCGGGTCGGATCCAGCTTATCCGATCCGTCATCTCGGCGATTCATCTCTACTGGTCTGGGGTTTTCATGCTACCGAAAGGGGTAATCAAGGCGTTAGAGGCTAAGATGCAGAACTTCTTATGGGCATCATCTACGGCCAAGGTAGCTTGGATTGATGTGTGTTGTCCACGTTCCGAGGGTGGCCTTGGCATCCGCTCGATTGAGGTCGATAATAAGGCCCTTATTCTTAAGCAGCTATGGAGTGTTGTGCGGCGCGACCCATCATCCATCTGGACCACGTGGCTCTATGATACCAGGCTAAGGGAGAAATCCATATGGACTGTCCGCGTTTCGACCTCTACCTCGTGGAGTTGGCGGAAAATCCTGAAGCTACGTTCTACACTTCGGCCTCTCATTCGCTTCAAGGTGGGTGATGGATCTTCGATATGGCTATGGCTGGATCCCTGGCTCTCAGAGGCCCCCCTTCTTGAGCGGTTTCCGTGGGCACCACTCGCCATGGGGATGCCTTCGGATACGATGCTTAGTGCTGTGATCTCCCCAGAAGGATGGAACTGGCCTGCGCAAACGACCACGGAGTACTTAGAGATTGCTCCATTGCTTCCGACGATTGATCCCCACTCGCGAGATGTGATTCTTTGGTCCAGCACCGGAGATGGACGGTTCTCTACGGCCTCTGCCAGGGCTGCGCTACATCCGCGACGAGAGCGCGTCATGTGGGCGTACCTATTTGGGGATGCTCTTCACATCCCCCGGCACGAGTTTATTCTTTGGCTTGGCATTCGTGATCGCCTGTCCACTAAGGATAAGGCATGGGTGGCGCAACTTGGAGGATCATCTATGTGCATCCTCTGTGATTCCCAGGCGATTGAGACGGTGAATCACCTTTTCTTTGATTGCCCCTTCTCAAGAAGGTGCATCACTCTCCTACGTAGGAAGACTCGCTTTAGCTGGCCCTTTTCCGACTGGACGCGTGGCATCTCTTGGGCATCCTTGCGGTGGCGTAGTGACCATTTGGCTAACATGGCATTTCGACACCTGCTTGCGTCTACTGTCTACCATATTTGGATGGAACGGAATCGTCGCTGGAGCGAAGGCAGGATCAGCAGGCCGGAACGGGTGATAGAGGAGGTTGTGCGTTTAGCTTGCCTACGCCTTTCTACTCTTCATACTCGTTTTTGTTTACAACTTATTGCCCTACGTAGAGTTTGGCGTGTAGCTTGGTGACTTGCTTGTACATGGTAGCCTGTTACCGTTTTGCTTCCTTTGTATCTTTTATTACGTAATATAAGGAAAATTCCAAAAAAAAAAAAAAAAAAAAAAAAAAAAAAAAAAAACATAGTTAAAGCTGATCTCTCACATCGCCAATGAAAGCAAAAGAGAGGATCAGCCCTAACAAACTGTGTCATAATACCCCGCAGGACCTCCATAACCAGAGTAAAAAGGTAAGGAGAAAGCGGGTCTCCCTGTCTAAGAACCCGCTTCCCATCAAAGAAGCCCTCAGGACAACCATTAATGTTTATCGAAAAACATGTGGTCGTCACACAGCTACGAATCCATCCAAGAAAAACAGAGGGAAAACCTATGCACTCAAGAGTAGCAAAGAGAAAACTCCACTCAACCTTGTCATAGGCCTTCACAAGGTCGACCTTGAAAGCAGCACGAGGAGGCTTCTGACGACTCAAGTAGCCACAACAAATCTCCTGAGCGAGAAGGATGTTATCACCAATGCGCCTACCAGGGATAAACGCGGTCTGTGATGGGTGGACCAGCTTGGAAAGCAAAGGCCGAATCCTGTTAGCAATAATCTTAGCAATGACCTTGTAAAGGACATTGCAGCAGGAAATCGGTGTAAAATCAGCAACATGTCTCGGTGATTCTTGCTTAGGAATCAATGTAATAAGGGTGTTGTTCACACCCTTAAGCAGGCGTCCCGTCCGAAAGAATTCATGCACCGCCGCAGTCACATCCACTCCAATAATCGACCAAGCTGCCTTGAAAAAGGCAGCCGTGTAACCGTCCGTATAATATAGTGTCGAGTCTCGTGAGCTTGACATTGACCATCGCTCTCACTCGACCGGGATGTATGTGAAGGGTTTAATCATATGGTGATGATCTATAGTTGGTTCGACCGAATAAAATTGGATCGCATTCGATCTCAATCGAGATCTGTCCGGTACCGCGGGATTAGCTAGGCGAATACCAGACTCGCGGATTCCTCCCGTGACGGTTGAGACGAGCCAAGGGAGTCGGGCTGAAAAGGATTACGGACTCGTATAGTAAAAGCTAGATTTTCTCTAACGAACTAACGGACTCGGAGTTCGTTTGGGCCGTGGCACGTCAATGTCGGATATTGACGCTTAGGTATATCTTAAGAATAGTCTTAAGAATAATTAAGACTTAAGATTGTCTTAAGTACTTAAATAATTTATTGAGGGCTTAATTGTAATTAAATTAATTAAGTTGGACTTGATTAATCAATTAACAATTAGTTGGACTTGAATTGAATTGGATTCAAATTGTAAGCCCTTAATAGCAAATAGAAAAAAAAAATTTGGTAAACATATGAGATGACTAAGCTATGACACTTGTCTTGGCATGAGCTTTAAGTCTTAGAGACTTCTGAAAAACTAAAGCTAAGTCATTTTCTTAAAAAAAAGGACACGGCAAAAACGTGAGAGAGGTAAAAAAAAGAGTGAGAAAATCTAGCCAAGCTCACCTTTGGCTTAGAGTCAATTCCCGAGCCCCGTTCGAATTGACGCTAGCTATCCAAGGGTCATTCAACGGGCTCTATGAATCCGGATCGGCGTGACGACCTTGCTCGGGACAGTCCGAGACGAAGGAGGAATTGCTCAAGCATCGCGTTTTCGAACGCCGTGCCGAGACGTATAAGCCACACGCTACGAGGGTAAAGTTTCGAACCTTTAGTTTAAGTTTATTTGATAGATCACGAACAACCTTTTATAACCACAAATGATCCATTACAATGTCCTAAGACATGCATGGAATCATGGTATAAAGTTTCGGAATCGTCGGATGTGATTTCGACATAAAACAAGGACCCGTTCGGTCGAAGCTTATGTTCACGGCCACGAGCACAAGGGCTCACGGCCGTTAACCAACTTGTCACGGCCGTGACTGGCCGTGACTGTGGCTGTGAACCGTGGCTGTGGCTGATCAAGCCGCGGCTCAACATGTTCACGGCCGTGAACCATAATGTAATGGCCATGAGCCATGGTCACGGCCGTGAACCGGCCGTATCATGGCCGTGAACCACGGCTGGTTCAAGCCGTGGTGGTTCGTGGCCGAGGACAGCCATGTCTGAGGCCGCGGACCGATCCCGGGGCGTGTTCGTGCGATGTTCGGTTTTTTTTGTAGAAGGTTCACTAATCATAAATAAGGGACGAGTACATCACCGCCGAGGCGCACCAACCAGTAACAGACTACTGGCAAGCATCAAACAGCTAAAAAAACAGAATTTCTCGAAACCAATACCAAGCTATACGCCACAGTCGACGTAAAGCATGTGACTGCAAACAGTACCGATGAGAAATAGTGCTCAAACGCATACAAATGGTACTAATAATATCATCAATAACCTTTGCAGGCCCTCGCTCGCCACCTTCCCGCCATCTTCGGTTCGTTCCTGCCAAATATGGTACACCGCTGAAGCCAAGACATGTCTCGCAGTCGATGTTCGGTTTTAAAATCGTAAAATTCGGCACCTACACCACGGGATCAACCAAAACACGCTTCCACGCTATCACGACGATTTTTCGGGGGCCGACGCCGTACACGGGGTCCGCCCCGACACGAAAAACTTTCTCATACGAAAAGTATTCATACAAAAAAGTCCATTGACGAAATATACTTTTTTTTTTGTGGAAAGTTTCACTTATATTTATAATAATAATAAAAATGGTACAGAACAGCGAACATGATAGTACTCATGTCGCAACCACCAGCAACAAGCTACTGGTACAATCAACTAGACCCAAGAAAATAAAACGAACTAGGTGCATCAGAACTATTTAATAACCACCATATGGTTTGTATCTCTAATAGGACCCTGAAGAGAACTAGCCTCCGCATCAACAAGGAGGTCAAGAACAGCAAAGGAGTTACTACTAGATCCATGGGGATCTGGTACCACGGGTTGTGCCATGGAGCTGCGCGGTTTTGAGGGCATCCCCCCTCCATTAGGGTTCTGAAGTGAGCATCCTATCTGGGCAGCAGCCTTCTTACCTAGTTGTATGCTCTCGATCGCGGCCTTCGCAGTATCAGAGGAGGTTTTGATCACGGCCTTGCTGGTATCAGCAAGACGCCTATATTCCTGCTGCGGTCGTGATGGGCCACTCTTTCTAGAAACAGGTTTCGTCAACTTGTTTTCATTGGATGGACAGGCCGCAGTTGAATGACCCAAAGTCGCACATGTGGCGCAGCGCGGTGGCTTCCACTCATATTCAACTTTAATCTTGATCACATCATTCACCTTCGGTAGTCGCAGATTGAAAGAATCAAGATAAGATTCCCCTAGCTTCTTCATCACACACACACGTGCATAGTCAATACGCTCCATGGTAGTAGTGAACGCATCTGGATACAAAGGCCTCCCCACAGCACTCGCAACTATACCTAATCCCTCCGGCGTCCAGAATTCCGATGGAAGGTGTCGTAAGCGAACCCAAGTCGGAACTTCAGTATGTGTTTTCTTTTCAAGTGTCATACCTTGCCTCCATTCTTCCAGAAATAGAGGTTGGCCGTTCAACATTCAAGGGCCACCCTCAACAGCCTTCATCATCGTTCCATCAGAATCAAACCTTAACTTGAAGAAACCATTGGAAGTAGCTCTCACTTCAACTAAACCAGGCCATATGGAACGAAAGTGACGTTCAACGTGCAGAAAATATGGCCTTCGGCCAAGAAAATAGCCAACAAGAGTGTTAGCCCAACGTGCACAACCTTTATCCGCTATCTCAGAAGGAGGTTGAACCTCAACCACTCCATCCACAAGAGTCGGAGCTGTATAGCCAAGTGTAACTCGTTCAACTCTGGGCTGACGCGCGTTATGGTCGTACGTTCGACCCGTTAAAGCAGAAGCAAAGGATTTAGCTTGCATGCCTTGCCGAGCGACTCCGTCATCCACTACCGTCATTGGTCCGTTTTCTTTCTCGTCAACCATACGCTGTGAGTCGCCAGCCTCTCCCAGCGACTGTGTTGGCCCGTTGACTCTACCCATCAGCGCAAGAAACTTTGATGCATCAAATTTTTCAGCAAAGGATGGGTATTCCTTACCCAAATCCTCGAGATCACGCGGCCGCATCGCAGCTAGCACATGCAAAGATGAAGAGGACATCATCGAGCCCACCATACACGATGATGTAGCCATACTCCCGAACGTACAAGATGTACACCAAACGAGACCCTCCAAACGCCATCTGATCCCGGCGATGGAGGCCTAAGGAGACGTCGCTGGCGTCTACAAGGCTGTTGTGAGTGGCGACGCGTGGCTGTTGGATCGAAAGGTGGCCGAAATATAGTATTAGGGTTTGTATTCCTAGAGAGAATTTCGCTAGAGAGAGAGAGCTTTTTTACTAGTTTGATTTTTTGACGAAATATACTTCAATACGAAAAACCTTATAAGCTTCAATACGAAAAACATTTAACGTACAAAAAAACTTTACTGTACACATGCGAAAAATTTCCACAAAGTTTTCAATACCTCAAAGCTTTCGATAGTTTTAGGTAGCAAAAAAAAAATTTTTCTCGAAAAAATTATACCTCAAATTTTTTACAACGAGATTTTTTTTGTACCTGCTTTAAAAAGGTTACCGGTTCATACAAAAAAGTTTTGGGTAACAAATTTTTTTTTTGGACTGGTACAATTTTCCGGTACAAAAAATTATTCTTGGTATAAGTTTTTTTTCTTTTCTAAAATCATTTCGAAAAACTTTTTGTTACCTAAACTTCCGAAAACTTATTCAAACAAAAATCTATTCGAAAAAATTTATTTCAATCAAAAATTTAAATCAATTCAAAAACACGATAACGATAAAAAAAATCCAACCAAGAAAGAAAATATGGAAGCCTACTACTTTTTGCACTAACATATACTCCGCCGCTTGTGATGGGTGAGGTTCCCGTGGTGGCACCCTCATGGGAAGTCGCGAAGAAGGGGTTTACCCGATGGGAGAATACGTTAGTGGGGTATTTCTTAGGAAAGAAACCCTATTTTGTTTCTGTCGAACGTTTCTTACGAACTACGTGGAAGGGACTAATTGAAGTGAAGGCTACCATTAACGGTTTCTTCAAATTCCGGTTCGGCACGGAAAATGCGATGAACGAGGTATTGGAAGGGGGGCCTTGGCTCATGCGTGGTCAACCACTACTTTTGGAGCCATGGCGTCCGGGCATGTCGTTTGAACGGAAGGAGTTAAAAGAGGTCCCGTTATGGGTCAAGCTGTGGAATGTACCTGGAGAGTTTTGGACGCGTGATGGCTTGGGGGTGGTAGCAAGTGGGATAGGTCGGCCACTGTTTGCAGATCGGGTCACTGCAAAACGAGCTCGTATCGACTACGCCCGAGTTTGCATCATGAAGGCCTTGGACACCTCTTTTGTAGACCGCCTGCTTATACGCCTTCCACAAGATGGGGGCGGGACGTTGGGCGAGGTGCCAGTCCGTGTGGAGTATGAATGGAAGCCTACCAAATGCATGGACTGTTCCACCTGGGCGCACGGTGATGGACAATGCCCAAAGAAGCAAGGTCTGCCACGGCGAGGGTCACGACGTAATGCACGGCGAGGCACTGGGGAAGACGATCGGGCTGGAAGACGCGGGAAAGAGGCTAGGGCTGGTTCGACCATGGGGAAGGGGGAGGAGGCTCGTGTTGCCCCGATCAATCGGCAAGTGATTGATGCGAGGCGTGGGAACGGGGTACACACCATGCCGCGGCCTTTAATACGACAGGATCAGCAGCAACGAGGGGTTGAGTGGCGCCAAGTTGGTGCTAAAGGAAAGGTGGTGAGGACTTGTGGGACGGTAGACCAGCCACCCATTGTACTAGCCACGCAGCCATCTCGAGGGGAATCTAGCACGGCTCGCGCTGCGACACAGGGGCAGCGAGAGGGCGAGGGTGGGAGCGGGGACCATAACTCGTTTGCGGTATTGGATGGACTGGAAGGTAACGACATGGCAATGACTCTATATACGGGCCCTGAAGCACACGCATCCCGACCCTGGGTTGCTCCATGATACAGCTCGCCTCCTGGAATGTGCGTGGTCTTAATAAGCAAGACCACAGGGTAGCGGTGGGGGAGTTGATTGCACGAGAAGGATTGAGCATGATAGGACTTTTGGAGACACGAGTATCGGTTGCCAATGCGGGGACAATTTCGAGTGGCGTTCGTTCGCGTTGGTCTTGGTTCTTTGATTATGATGACGGGCCAGCTACTCGCATCTGGGTGGGATGGGATCCATCTCTGGTGAGTGTTGAAGTGCTCCAGTTCTCGACGCAAGCCATTCACTGTCGAGTTCAGGACATTGCCACGAAAGAGGGGTTATACATTTCTTTCATCTATGGTAAGTCACGGCGGGAGGAAAGACAGTCCTTATGGGAGGAGCTGACGAGTTTCAGCGCCTCACGTACGGAGGATGCATGGCTAGTCCTCGGTGATTTTAATGCGATTCTACATGATGCTGAGGGCCGGGGCGGAATGCCATCTACGCAGGACATGACAGAGTTCCAGGCATGCTTGGTCAGTGCCGATCTGGCTACAATCCCGACGACGGGCCAGATCTTCACATGGTATAATCAGCAGCGATCGACTGCGGGCATTTGGAGGCGATTAGACCAGATGCTTGGAAACCCACAATGGTTTGCACGATGGCCAGACGTACTTTGTCGGTGTGGCCTGCCTGCGACGTCTGACCATTCGCCCGTCATACTAGGGACGGCGGTGCAGCGACCAAGGAAGTTGATGTTTCGCTTTGACAATTTCCTTACAAAGACGGGATCGTTTATGGAGGTGGTGGGCCATGCATGGCAAGCGCCCATAATAGGCCATCCGATGTATGTTCTGACTCGACGACTGAAGTTACTCAAGCCGGTTTTCCTACAGATGAAGAAGGCTAAAGGCGACTTACGGGCGAATGTTCTGGAGGCGCGTCACTTTCTTGATCTCGCGCAGGACTTCTTGGCGAGATTTCCGGAGGAGGCAGGTTTTTTCGAACTGGAACGCATCTGTCGTGAGATATATACTCAAGCCATGGAGGTAGAGTACATGGCACTGTCGCAACGGGCTAAGATTGCGTGGCTCAAGGATGGTGATCAATGTTCGTCGTACTTCTTTAGAAGGGTGGCCATGCGTAGGGCCACTAATCGGATACTTTCACTGGAGAATGCGAGCGGTGACTTACTGGATGATGCTGAACAGGTGGAGGCGGAGCTGCTGGGATTTTATCAGGACCTTCTGGGTAATACTGCCCACGTAACACCGATCACTGTGGATGCTGTCCAGCCGACCATCACAAGGAAGCTCTCCCCAGCAGATGCGCAGAGGATGATTAGGCCTGTGGGGCCAAGGGAGGTGCGAATAGCGCTGTTCTCTATGGGAGATGAGAAAGCGCCGGGCCCAGATGGGTACACGGCCGCTTTCTTTAAGGAGGCTTGGTCCGTTGTGGGTAGTGATGTTGTGACGGCTGTTCAGGATTTCTTTGAGACAGGCAGGCTGCTTAAGGGACTCAACAGTACGTTGATTACGTTGATCCCCAAATGCGACTCACCTCGGCGGGCGACAGACTTTAGGCCCATATCATGTTGCAATGTGTTGTACAAGCTTATCTCGAAAATCCTGGCCAATAGGATGAAGGATTGCTTACCAGGGCTAGTCCATGGCACCCAGACGGCCTTCATTCCTGGACGACGCATTAGTGATAATATTCTCTTGGCGCAGGAGCTTTGCCTAGGGTACAATGCCATGGGCAAACCACCGAGGGCGATGTTTAAGGTGGATCTGGCCAAGGCTTATGACAAGGTTGAGTGGAGCTGCGTCCTTGCTGTCCTCGAGGCCATGGGCTTTCACGACACGTATATAGGTTGGATACGTGCATGTCTTACCTCCACAGCATTCTCGCTCAACCTTAATGGGCAGGCAGTGGGCTTTTTTCCGGGTAAGCGAGGGTTACGTCAGGGCGACCTCATATCTCCTTATCTCTTTACTCTGGTCATGGAAATGCTACACGGATTGCTAGTGTTGGGTATTTCTGAGGAGCCGCGGTTCCACTATCATTGGCGTTGCGAGGCCTTGGGCCTAGCGTCGCTTGCTTTTGCTGACGACTTATTGTTGTTTAGCCATGCGGACCCAATTTCTATCGGGGTCCTGAGGGAGGCATTGGAGAGGTTTGCGACTTTATCTGGGCTCTATCCTAATCCGACGAAGAGCGAGATGTTTCTCTCGCGGCGGGCAGAAGGCATGACAGCCCAGATTCTTGGCTTGATGGGCTATAGAGTGGGACGGCTACCGGTTCGGTATTTGGGGGTCCCCCTCACTACATCACGGTTGTCCATTGATGACTGCAGCCCTCTGCTTAGGCGAGTTGATCAGAGATTGGGGTCATGGCTTAATCGCTCGCTCTCTTATGCAGGTAGAGTGCAGTTGGTGAAGTCGGTACTTCAGGCCATACATGCATACTGGTCAGGGGTATTTCTACTCCCTACGGGGGTTATCCGTGTGCTGGAGGCGACATTCAGGAAGTTTCTATGGGGAGGCTCGGCGAAGGTTACATGGGAGGTGCTATGTCTACCCATATCAGAGGGAGGACTTGGTCTACGATCTATTGCAGTGGACAATCGGGTCCTCCTTATGAGGCAGCTATGGAGTGTACTTGTGCGCACGCGAGATTCGATTTGGGTTGATTGGCTTTACAGGACGAGGTTACACTCTCGCTCGGTGTGGGACCTTCAGATCTCGGCCACTACCTCATGGACGTGGAGAAAGATACTGCAGCTGAGGCCATTGCTTCGGCCTTTTCTTACATTTAGAGTCGGGGATGGGGATGCGTTTTGGCTGTGGAAAGATCCGTGGCTGATGACGACACCTCTTCTTGAGCGATTTCCACGTGGCCCCATTGCGATGGGATTACATGTTGATACTAGAGTGAGTGCGATCATCCATGACAAATCTTGGGCTTGGCCTGGACAGGGATCGGTGGAGTACCTTGAGATACGTGGTATGTTGCCAGTAATCGCCCAGGAGGGGGGGGATGCCATTCGATGGACAGGTGCAGCTGATGGGATCATGACGACTGCATTAGCGAGGGAAGTGACGAGGCTTCGTAGGCCACAGGTACCATGGGCGACCCTTTTTGGAGGCCCGGTGCGGATCCCGAGGCATGAGTTCATATTATGGTTGGGACTGCATGATCGACTGTCGACGAGGGATAAGCCATGGGTGGCCAACATAGCGGGTACGCCAGCGTGTATGCTATGTGATGAGCTCCATTATGAGACGCGGCAGCATCTTTTCTTTGACTGCTCATACTCGCGCCGATGCCTTCGGCTCTTGAGATGGCGTATACGGTGGCCCTGGTGTTATAGAGAATGGGAAGTGGGCGTTCGATGGGCAGCGGCTCGATGGAGAGGGTGCCATCTTATGCATGCGGCTGCGAGGCATGTACTTGCCTCACTGGTGTACCATATTTGGCAGGCGAGATATAGAAGGTGGCGGGAAGGGATTGTCGATTCGCCAGAGAGAGTTGTGGGAAGTGTGCTCGCATTGATTGCCTTGCGACTGCGGGGTCTTGCACCACAATATGCATTACAGCAAGCGGCCATTAGGCGGGCTTGGCGCATAGCTTGGTAGGTTATAGCTTGGTTTTTTTTGTATGTCGGCTCATAGGCCGAGTGCTTGTGGGGGTATGCCCCTACTTATTCTGTATACTCTCATTTATATTTATATATAACTCGGGACCATTTACCAAAAAAAAAAAGCCTACTACTTGATAAAAGTCAAAGAATTAGAAGTTAGGCTAGAAAATAATTACAATTGTTTAGTTAAGTGTTTAGAAGAAAAAGCTATTCTTAAAAATAAACTAACAATTGAACACTAAGGGGGAGATTGTTGGAAATATTTTATAGTGTTCAATATCATGATATCTTTGTCTAGGGACTTAATTGTAATATATGTAAATATAGGGACTAACGTGTAAATATACCAAAGTATGCTTTGGTATATATAGGGCAAGTGTGTGTGATTACCACACAACTTGAGTTTAGCTTTCTCTCACTAGAAAAACTCTCTCATCATTATCTTAGTTAGGGTTTAATTGTAGAGAGAGAAAGGGATTGCTTGTAGAGAAAGCTTGGTGATTAATAGAAGATTGATTGATACTTACCCAAAGCTTCCGCCCATTAATTACAAGGTAATTCTCATTGGCTTAGTGCATGGCACACAGACGACGTTTATCCCTGGAAGGCGTATCAGCGACAACGTCCTATTGGCGCAGGAGCTTTGTCTTGGATATAAGTCTAAGGGGAGGCCACCGCGGGCGATGTTTAAGGTGGACCTGGCCAAGGCTTACGACAAAGTGGAGTGGAGTTTCTTGCTTGCTGTCTTAGAGGCCATGGGTTTTCATTCCACATACATTGGATGGATTCGCTCGTGTTTGACGACGACGGCCTTTTCGCTGAACCTGAACGGACAAGTGGTGGGGTTTTTTGCGGGGAGGAGGGGAATTCGACATGGAGACCCCATTTCGCCGTATCTTTTTACGATGGTTATGGAGGTTCTTTATGGGCTGATTTCCTTATGCATATCTGAGGAGCCACGCTTTAGATATCACTGGAGGTGCGGATCGATGGGATTGGCTTTATTAGCATTCGCTGATGATTTGCTGCTCTTCAGCCATGCTGATGTCGTGTCGATTGGGGTGCTGAAAGACGCTCTGGGGAGGTTTGCGACTTTGTCAGGGTTACACCCTAATCCTGACAAGAGTGAGATGTACCTGTCACGCCGTGCTGACGGCTTGACGTCGCAACTTCAGTCACTCATGGGCTATCGGGTGGGACACCTGCCTGTGCGCTACTTGGGAGTACCTCTTATCGCTTCACGCCTATCGATGGGAGACTGTGCTCCGTTATTGCAACGGGTGGATCAGCGCCTCGGGTCATGGCTTAACCGGTCGTTGTCGTATGCAGGACGGCTTCAGCTGGTTAAGTCGGTTCTTCAGGGCCTCCATGCGTATTGGTCGGGGGTCTTTCTGCTTCCCAAGGGTGTTGTCAGGGCTTTGGAGACTCGCTTTCGAACATTCCTCTGGGGGGGTTCATCTGCGAAGGTTGCATGGGATGTTCTGTGTTTGCCTGTGTCTGAAGGTGGAATGGGCCTCAGATCTATCGTGGCTGACAACAAGGCGCTCCTGCTGAAGCAGTTATGGAGTGTGCTCTGCAGGGCGCCTGATTCGATTTGGGTGGCGTGGCTATATGGGACGCGGCTCCACTCTCGTTCGATTTTGGACCTCCCAATTTCAGCAAACGACGCTTGGAGCTGGCGGAAGTTGATGCAGTTGCGGCCATTGATCCGTTCCTTAATCACTTTTAGGGTTGGGGATGGGTCCACGCTATGGATGTGGAAGGATCCTTGGCTTTTGACTATACCATTGCTGGAGAGATTTCCACGGGGCCCTGTTGCGATGGGGCTGCCTTCTGACTCGCGATTGAGTGTAGTTATCGATGCTCAGGGATGGAACTGGCCAGGGCAAGGGTCGGTGGAGTACCTTGAGCTTAGTCGACTCCTACCGCCAGTGGAATTGGGTGGCCGGGATGCTATTCTTTGGACCGGGGCGGTGGATGGGAACATGACGGCATATTTGGCTAGAGAGGCGATTCGCTATAGACGTCCACCTGTGCATTGGGCTGTCCTTTTTGGCGGGCCTTTGAGGGTTCCACGGCATGAGTTTATACTCTGGCTTGGGGTGCAGGATCGATTGGCGACTAGGGACAAGCCGTGGGTGGCTCAGAGGGCGGGCACTCCGGCTTGTGTTCTCTGTGACGAGCTGCATTATGAGATGGCCCATCATCTCTTTTTTGACTGTGCTTTCTCACGGCAGTGTCTTCGAATGCTGAGGAGGCATATACGATGGCTCTGGCCATTTCGGGACTGGCGCGCGGGTATTAGGTGGGCGTCTGCTCGTTGGCGTGGGCAGCACCTTATTCATGCAGCCTTACGTCATGTGTTGGCCTCGCTTGTTTACCACATCTGGCAGGCACGGAACAGACGATGGAGGGAGGGGCTCGTCACTCCCCCTGATAGACTTATTGGGTGCGTCCTTGCGTTGGTGACTATGAGGATAAGTGGTACGTCCACTAAGTACGAGCTTCATCGTGCTGCTATTCGTAGATTGTGGCGTGTGGCATGGTAGTTTTTATTGATGGTCGTTAGCTGACTTGTGCCCAGAAGTCTGTTACTGGTTGGTTGTGCGGAGTACATCTCCCACTTTTTGTACATTACCTTTCGTTATATATATACACGGGACCTTACACGCAAAAAAAAAGGTAATTCTCATTGATCTTAATTCTCAAGTTCATTGATTGGATGTTAAATCTGTGACCTACAAGGTTGGCGAGAAAGTTTTTCTTCGAGTATCTCCATGGAAAGGTGTGTTTAGATTTGGAAAGAAGGGTAAACTGAGTCCTCGTTATATTGGACCATATGAGATACTGGAAAGAGTAGGGCCACTGGCGTATCGGTTGGCATTACCGCCAGAATTATCACAGATTTACAATGTTTTCCATGTCAGCATGCTAAGACGATACCGATCAGATCCTTCTCATGTTCTTCAGGATGAGGCTGTTCAAATTTCAAATGATCTTAGTTATGTCGAAGAACCAATGGGAATTTTAGAATATGCTGATAAACAACTATGGAATAAAACAATTCCAATGGTGAAGGTGCTATGGAAAAATCACTCTCCCAGAGAAGCAACCTGGGAAACCGTAGAAAATATGAAGACGCAGTACCCATGGTTATTAGCTGATATAGGTACGAAATTTCGAGGTCGAAATTTTTAAATGGGGGGGAGAATTGTCAGGAACCGAAAAACCTTACCCCATATGTTCATGCATATATATGATTTTATTTTATACGAGGTATATTTATTCTAAGGTTTGGTAAACATAATAGATGTGTTTTTGGGTATCATAAAGAAAGCATCGACTCCAAAAAAAAAAAAAAAAAAAAAAAAAAGCATCGAAATTCAAGTAAATACCGAAAACTATTTACATACCGAAAAGTTTATTGTACCGAAAACTTAAATACCGAAAACTATTTGCATACCGAAAAGTTTATTATACTGAAAACTTAAATACCGAAAACTATTTGCATACCGAAAAGTTTATTGTACCGAAAACTTAAATACCAAAAACTAATTGCATACCGAAAAGTTTGTTATATCGAAAACTAAGATGGTATCGAAAACTTTGATATAAGATAGTATCGAAAACTTTATTATATAAAGGATAGGTATTGAAAACCTTTCTTTTCTCATATAAAGTGGTATCGAAAACTTTTCTTATATACAAAGGAGTATAGAAAACCTTGTATGAAAGGAAATAGCAGAAACATATTTTTATACTTAAGAAACTCAAGAAGAGGACACCTCATGCTAAGGAAGCTTACTAAGAACCTTTTTGGTCAATCTTATCATATTTAATACTTAGTGATCAAGCATTATCATTCCCTGAACAATAAGAAAAGCTCGAGAATCTGCAAGTGAGGATTTTGGAGGCATCATCATATGATACAAGTTAAGCATTAAAGTGAAGGAATAATTAAGTATTAGGGTAAGGTATATGGGTAATTCTTGCTCCATAGTCCATTTTCTCATTCCTACCAGGCTTAAAATGAAGTTAACATCATGTTTAGCTTGATAAGGGAGATAAGGGTCGAACATGAGGAGTTTATATGATTTCATCCATGGATGAAACATGATTGTTGATAGAAAAAGGGTATAGGTGATCATGTCAGTTTTTCCAGCAGCCCTGTTCTATGTTCAAGATCATTTTTGATGTAATTACACTTCGAATATGAAAAATATCAAAGAACAAAAGTTGTAGATAATTGAGTAAGCTTGCTATAGGACTTAGAATCAGAGTCATTGGAGTTCCGTATCAAAAGTTAGGATACAAACTGACTGCCAAAGCAGAACAGCAGCAGCTGTGAAGCATCTTAATGACTCATTTGGGCGTGAATACACTGAGAATTCAAGAATATGTAAAGAATGAAAGTTTTAGACAATAAAGTTGGTTTTTCAGATCAGTTTGAACCAACATTATTAGTATCCTGTATCGAAAGATATGAGTAAAAGAGTGCTGACTGCCACTACTGAATAATATTTTCAGAAAGTCAGTTTAGAAGTTATTGTAAGATGATGAAAGCTAAGGAATCAAAAACAGGAACTAGTTCATACATAAAACATGCATATCATGCAAATGTATCATCCATAAAGGTCTTATATTGATTTATCAAACGTGGCGTTTTATAGGTCGTGATCTCGACAAAGGCAAGGACAAAGTCGAGTAAAGAAACGGGATTATATAAGCTAAACCTGTGAGTATGATTCGCAACGTGTGTCTTATGTGCTATACGTGCGATTATGTGATTGATGCGTGATTTCGTGATTTACGTAAAAGAATCAATGTGATGTATTTTACGTACGATGTATGATTATATGATGTGTATCATGAAAGGCATGAAAGTAAAGAAAAGACTGTTATGACCGCTATGACCTCGGAAGATGGGTTTTCCACGGAGGATGTTACCGATGTTTATTCCTACAAATCGGGGGATCACAGAGTCCTGTACAGACACCATATGTATATGTTATGTTACAGACTCCCATGCATAGAAACACAGACACTCTACGATCGATGTCCTGGGTCTAGCTGGTTCATAACAGAATGATAAAACGAACGAGTATGTAGGCATATATGCTACGGATTACGTGAACGATTATGTGACAATGATATGATATGATTGAGTACATGCTTATGTATGTATGTGAATGTTATATGACAGTGTAGAATAATGTATCTATGTGTTGTATATTTACTCTGAATCGTTATCTTCACAGTTTGTGTTGTAGATCCATGCTTATGTGTTACATCACGTGAGGTATATTTACATATACGAAATTTATAATTATATCTTCTTTCATGTATAAAAGATTTCGAATGAGGTTAAACTTAGGGTTAGGAAATCAAATAAAAGAATATATGTCTTTTTTATCCAAAAAAAAAAAAATATATGTCTTTTTATTCATGAAGCATGATTCCGATGTTTAGGTGATGAATAGAAAGATGTTAAAACCCTAATATGTTATCTGGAAATTTAAGGTTATTCGAGTAAACATGTTATTCAAAAGTTATTCGAATAAACATGTCACCCGAAAAATGGAAAGTTATTCGAATGGGTGTGTATCCGAATTTTTTTTTTTTTTTTTTTTTTTTTTTTGTGGTAAATGGTCCTGTTATATATATAAATAAAATAAAAGTAGAATACAGCCTCAGTGGGGGCATACCCCCACATCAAACAAAGTACAATGAAAGTATGCACAATAGCAAACATACATTGCCTTCGAGAAGCATCAACCCGCATGCAAACCAAGCCCCATACAGGATTATCAACTAACGCGTAGGGCAAACAAGCATAATGTAGAGAGAAGGAACAAGCACTCTAACTACCAAGCAATCCGCCACACCCGTCGTAGTGCACAAGTCTGCAGCTGGTAATGGGGTGACAAGGTAGATAGGCGAAGACACAGCAGGGTCTCAATGTCATTCGCCAGCTGCTGGGGGGGGCGTAACTGTCCCTCCCTCCAACGCCTATTCCGCTCCGCCCATAAATGATAAACGAGCGAGGCGAGCACATGCCTGGGGCCCGCCCACGCCAAGTGGTTCCCCCGCCACCTATGAGCCGCCCAAAGTACGCCCTCAAACCAGTCACTCATGGGCCAAGTAAAGCGCAGCTTGGCTTGCATCAGTCGAAGGCACCGCCTTGCATAGGAGCACTCGAAGAACATATGCCGGACCGTCTCCCCAACATCCGCGTCACAAAGCAAGCAAGTAGATGTCCCAGCGGCAGCTGCCACCCACGGTTTGTCCCGAGTAGAAAGTCTATCTCGGATGGCAAGCCAAAGGATGAACTCGTGTCTAGGGACAACAATCGGGCCACCAAAGAGTGAGTACCACTGCACCCGTGGCAGTTTCAGCCGTAGTGCTTCCCTCGCCGATCTCGTGGAAAGAACGCCGTTACTCGTGGCCACCCAGTAAATCGAATCCTCCATACCATGGTGAATCTGAGGAAGGAGTGGCGCAATCTCTATGTACTCAACCGTGGACTAGCCGGGCCAGTGCCACCCCGCCTCGGTAATCACCGCATCAAGCCTAGTATCCCTCGGTAGCCCCATCACTAAAGGACCGCGGGGGAAACGGGCGATAAGAGGCTCCATGAGCAGCCACGGGTCGCGCCACAGTTGCGTGGCAGCCCCGGTCCCTATGTGGAACTCGATGAGTGGTCGTACGATAGGGCGCAGCTTCAGTAACTTTCGCCAACTCCAAGCAGTTCGGGCCGAAGATCTGATAGTCCAAAGAGTCCCGGTGAAGGCGGGTCTGCCGGACCCAAGCAGCCCAAACAGATGTTCCATCCCCACTAAGAATGCTCCAGATGAGTCGAATCAGGAGCACTCTATTATCCACCTCAATGGATCGTAATCCAAGGCCGCCCTCTTCCCGGGGAACACACATCGCTGCCCATGCCACCTTGGCACTAGACCCCTGCCAAAGGAAAGAGCGAAACCGCTGCTCAATGAGGTTAATAACACCTTTGGGTAATAAGAAAATCCCCGCCCAGTATGTGTGGAGCCCGAGGAGAACCGATTTGATCAACTGAAGCCTGCCAGCGTACGAAAGCGATCTCGTGGTCCAAGAACCGAGCCGTTTATCCACTTGCCGGATAAGAGGGTCACAATCATTAATCGTCAGTCTTGCTGATATAAGGGGGACACCCAAATATCGCACCGGGAGGGACCCCAGGGGAAACCCCATGACTTGCTGGAAGCTGTCCGCAAGCCGCTCCGACCGTCGGGAAATAAACATCTCGCTCTTGGTGACGTTGGCCCTCAATCCCGAGAATAGCAAACTCCTCCAAGCTATCGCGGAACACCTTTACCGACTCAATATCCGCATGGGAAAACAAAAGTAGATCGTCAGCAAAGTAAGCATAAAGAGAGAGGTGACCTCACAACGCCAGTGGTATCGAAAGGTGTCGCTCCTCCTGATATGTTCGGCGACAATGCCATGTAACACCTCCATGACCAAGGTGAACAAATATGGGGAAATCGGATCACCCTGACGCAGCCCCCGCCTCCCTCTGAAGTAGCCAGCTGGGCTGCCATTAATATTGATCGAGAAACAAGGCGTGGTAAGGCATGAACGAATCCACCCCACAAAGGTGGGGTGAAAGTGAAGCGCCTCAAGGGTGGCGAGGAGGAAATCCCACTCCACTTTATCATACGCCTTTGCAAGGTCCACCTTGAACGCCACCCGATCGGGCAATCCCGCACTTTTGTATCCATGGAAAATCTCCTGAGCCAGCAAAATATTATCCGATATCCGTCGCCCGGGGATAAAAGCCGTTTGGGTGGGATGTACTAGGTCACCAAGGCAGCCCCGAAGTCGATTTGCTAGTACTTTCGAGATAACCTTGTACAACACATTGCAGCACGAGATCGGCCTAAAGTCCTTCGCCATCCGTGGGCTCCCGCCCTTAGGGATAAGAGTGATGAGTGTAGAGTTAAGTTCACCCAAAAGGTGACCCGTTCTGAAGAATTCCTTCACTGCAAGTGTAATATCCTCCCCTATGGTATCCCAACTCTGTTTGTAAAAGAGGGCCGAAAACCCATCAGGCCCCGGGGCCTTATTATTCCCAATGGAGTCAATAGCACTCTTGATTTCTCCGTCCGTGACCGATCTCACCATGTCATCCGCCACGGCCCCAGTAAGTGTGCGCTCCAGGTACGGAGCAATATCCTGCGGGGTTAGTGGGGTGGTATGAGTGGTCTTACCCAACAGATCAGTGTAGAAGCTGACGAGTTCCTCCTTCACTTGTTCCTCGGATTCTAGTAACGTCCCATCCGCGGTTTCAAGAGATAATATGCGATTTCCCGACCGTCGAGATGCCACCCTTTTGAAGAAGAACGCCGTGCATTGGTCCCCGTCCTTCAACCATGTCACCTTAGCCCGTTGCACCAAGGCTGGATGCTCGAGATCCACGGCCTTAGCATAGACCAAGCGGCACCGCTTCTCCAGGTAGAGAAGGTGAGGATCCATAGGATACTGTGATACCAGAGTCTGGACCGATTCGAGGAAGCCGCGTGCCTCAACTACATTACGATTGAGGTCCCCCTTATCACGCCGTAGCTTCTTGAGTTCCCGCTTCAAAGCCTTCAGCTTCTTACTCACCACAAACATGGGCCGTCCAGTTATGTGGGTCCTCCAAACATCCGTGAGTATCGTAGAATACCTAGGATCGTGTACAAGGAAGTTATCGAACCGAAACATGTTCCCCTTACCTCGCGTCGGCTGATTTGCCTCCAAGATAATCGGTGAGTGATCGGATGTGGCTGGCAATGCACACCGATATGGGAAGTCCCCAAATCTCGTGAACCAAGTTGGGTTGCCAAGCATCCTGTCAAGGCGTCTCCAGATTCCAGCCAGCCCACTATGCTGGTTATACCAGGTATAGAACGCCCCAAGCCGGGGCAAGTCAAGGAGCTCCGCCTCAACAACGCATGCGTTCATGTCAGGACATCCCCCTGAAGGAGACCCTCCCCGTTCTTCTGTGTCGTCTATGATAGCATTGAAGTCGCCCATCACCACCCACGGTACATCTACTTTAAGCTCCGAAGCCGCCACCAAGTCTGCCCACAAGGCACGCCGTGCCCCACTAGTATTCAGCCCATAAACAAAGGTAACATAGAACTCCACACGCTCAGCTAATATGCGAATCCGACAGTGCACTGCTTGGGTGTGAGTCGCTTCCACCGTGACATCCAAGAATTGCGGGTCCCATCCAACCCAAATACGCGCTGCAGGCCCATTGTCATAATCGTAGAACCACCTCCACGGCCGGATGGAATTCACAAGCGAATCAGCATTTTGATCCATCACCCTCGTCTCCAAAAGTCCAATAAGCAAAAGTCCGTGCCTAGAAATCAAATCTCTCACCGCCCATCTGTGATCTAACCTGTTTAGACCACGTACGTTCCAGGATGCAATTGGGATCATGGACAACCCTCAAGGAGGGCTGCTATAGGACCCTGCATGTCGTTGGTATCATCCCCCAAATCCCCAAGTATAACAAAGGGGTTGGGGTCATAGCTCGTAGAGCATCCAACATTGGCCTTCCCCAAGATGGTGTGGTGCTGCCGCGTAATGTTATCAGAGCTCATAAAACCGCCATCGTTGGGCTGCCGTGGCGTAGGCCGTGGGTCGAAAATCTGGAGGGCAAGAGGGTTCGCCGCGCCGGCCGAGTGTGTCAGCTCCATCTTTTCCTTTCCTTTTGGTCGTGGCCTCCATTCCTGACGTGGCATCCCCTTCGGTTTGGGGGCCGCCTGTTTAGTTGTAGGGCAGGCTGCGTGTCCCCACGAATGACAAGATGTGCATTGCTTAGGCCTCCAGTCGTAGTCAACCTGCACTGTAGCCATCCCCGCCGTTCCACCATCCTCGCGTGGTAGGCGGACACTAACTTGGTTGACGAACGGTTCATCAAGTCTCTTCATTATACAGACCCGTGCATACTCAAGGCGTTCCATCCTAGTCGTCATCTCGTCGGCAAATAAGGGGCGTCCAAGAACACTAGCGATGATACTAAGACCTTCTTTCGTCCAAAATTCTGACGGGATGTGCCGCATCTTGACCCATAATGGGACCTCCGAGTGCTCAGGTTTTTCGAATGACATCCCCACTCTCCAAGTGTCAAGGAAGATGGGCTGTCCTTGCATGAGCCATGGGCCTCCCTCGAGCACCGCAGCCATGGCATCGGCCGATGTAATCCTGAATTTAAAAAAACCGTTAGGTGCAGCCCGAACTTCATCAATACCAGCCCATGTGTGTCGTGCAAATCGTTCGACGAATGGGAAATATGGTCGTTTCCCGAGGAAATATCCAACAAGTGTGTGCTCCCATCTCGCCGTCCCACGGCGAGCTACGTCCCATGATGGACACGCCATGGCGATCCCATCCACAAGAGTCGGCGGTGTATACGAGAGTGCGAGTCGCTCCATATGGCGCGGCTGATGATTGTTCGCCTTGCCCATCATCACTGCTGCGTAAGACGTCGGGCGGTCGGGGCTTGACGATGGTGGCGCGCCATGTCCCATGATCCGCGCTGTAGATGAAACCCTAGCATTAGGGGCGGCAGTACCCGACCTATTTCGAGGCGGTGCATTCAGAGGCGGCATCTCCCCCTTAATATCGTGGGCCTGGGCCCGGTCCATCGTCGTCATGAGCGGAGGTGAGGAAGCTTGCGGCGCCTGAACAGGAACAGGAACAGGCCTGTTAGGCGAAACCCTAGGCCCAGGATCATTCGGCAAAGGCCTAATGTGTCTGATCAGGCTGCCGGTCAACGACGACGGTGGCGCATCGTCGTCAGATCCATCAGAGGCAATTGATGGTAGGTGGCAAGGCGGCGGGGGCGTGCCACGACGCAGCGGCAATCCACGAGTGGGCCGATCGGGGGACCGTGAAGTCAGTCGCACGTCTTGGACGAAGGATGTGGACCATATTATGCTGAACTGGCAGCGCAGGGGTCCGTGATTGAGTGACCGGCGGCGGCGGCATGGGCGCCGATGATGTGGGGCGAGAGGGTTGATCTGCCGATCCTCCATAGATCCGCCCTACAAGGGCTTCAAACGCTGCAACGTCGAACCGGTCATCAAATTCTTCAACAGCGTTCCTGATGATGCCATAGTCCGGCGGCGATCCAAGGATCTCCCAATCTCGGCGGGTCTGCTCCATATTGCATACTTGTATCCGAAAATTTAGAGTTATGCAAATAGATATGTTACCCGAAAAGTTAAAGACTATTCGAATAAAACATGTTATTCGAATAAACATATCACTCGAAAATTCAAAAAATCTATTATCCGAAAGATTAAAGAAATGTGTCACCCGAAAATATAAGTCCCGAAAATATTGAGTACCCGAAAAATATGTGTTCCGAAAATGATAAGGTATCGAAAATTATAAGTCCCGAAAATCGAATATTAAAATTATTCGATTAAGAAAGAAAATTACAGATGACCAAACCCTAGAGAGAGAAGATTTCAAAATTCTTTTCCCGCCCAGTCACGCGCCGCCTACCGCCGCCGTCTCCGGCCTGATCTCGGCCGGCCGGTGGTAGCTGCCTCCTCGCCGGATTCCTAGCCGGAGGGGGAGGGTTCAGACGATCTCCCTTCGAGTTTTGTTTCACGTTTTTTTCGTTTTCGGTTTCCTTCTTCTACAAGTATGTCGACGAGTTCTATGTGTGGATCGATGCTCTCCTCATCATCCACGTCGGCTGAAGGATCGTCGCCGCAACCGCCTCTCGAGTCCCTTGAGTCACTCCGACGGGATTATCCATCGTTTGGGGCTCGTTTCAATTCTGCCGAATTTGGGGAGTTGTTTGGACGGGTCAGTGGTCGATTGGATGCCCAGGGTATTGTCGATCAGCCCTTGCGCGATCAGACCATCCGACCGCCGGTGATTCTTCGCAAGGGGACGCCGCCACCTCCCCGACGCGATTCTGATGTAGGTGATTCAGATTCTGAGGATGAGACCCACGTTACTGATTTGGGCCTGCAGATTGTCGGGGCTGCCGCACCGTGTCAGCCAGCACCGATCGTCCCTGTTGAAACCTTGCATCCACCAGATTCTGAGGATGAGACCCATGTTTTTTGAGTGCCCCTTCTCTAGACGATGTTTACGGCTAGTGCGGGATAAGCTTCGCTTTGGATGGCCTTTGATGGATTGGTTCGAGGGAATTCATTGGGCTGCGCAGAGGTGGCGGGGACAGCATCTTGCATGGATGGGCCCTCGCCATGTCTTATCTTCACTTGTTTATCATATATGGGCTGAGCGCAACAGCAGATGGCGGGAGGGACGAAGACGGACACCAGATCAGATTGTTGCTGATATTGAGACTCTCTTATGCTTACGGTTATCTACCCTTTCGAAGAAATATCAGCTCCAGGTCTGCGCACTACGACGCGTTTGGCGCATTGCTTGGCACCGCATGTAGACGCTGTTTTATCTGATCTTTGATTTGTTTTGCGTTTTGCGCTTGGTTTTTCGCCGGTACTGTGTTACTGGATGGCGCAGTCCTTCTGCTGAACACCTTGTTCCCCGTTTTATTTTTATTTTAGTGACCGTTCCCCAAAAAAAAAAAAAAAAAAAAAAAAAAAAAAAAAAAAACCCTAGCGATCATTTCAAAGGGGCCTGCTCGATCATCGGCTGAAACCCTAGCGCGCGAATCACAGCCCCTACAGCCACAACGATCCGTGTCTGAACGGCCATGGGCTGCTACGACGCACACGTTCGCTAAGGTGGTGCAAGGGCTCAAACATCCACGCACTCATGAGCGTGTTCGTCTGCAATACACTCCGCCGATCCTCAGTTCGGGAAAGGTGGTGGTTCAGCCACCATGGGATGTGGCAGCGAAGGGCATGGCGAGATGGGAACATACTCTAGTGGGCTACTTTCTCGGGCGCAAACCCTATTTCCCGATGGCTGAGAAGTTTTTCAGAGCCCTATGGACCGATTTGGTGGAAGTGCGTGCCACCTCGACTGGATTCTTTAAGCTCCGATTTCGTTCCGCCGACGCGATGGCTACGGCTATTGAGGGTGGGCCATATCTGTACCAAGGGCAGCCACTGTTCCTCCAAGAATGGCGGGCTGGGATGACCCTTGCTAAGCAGGAACATGAGGAAGTTCCGTTATGGGTGCGATTCCGTGAGTTGCCGTCGGAATTTTGGACCCCGGAAGGGCTAGGACTAATTGCGAGTGCGGTTGGCAAGCCACTTTTCCCCGATGCGATGACTCTTAGTATGGAGCGTATTGAATATGCTAGGGTTTGTGTTTTGAAGAAACTCGATGAGCCATACCTTGATCAGCTTACGCTTCGACTCCCCACGCCGGATGGAAGTTACTTGAGGGAGATTGAGGTGCGCGTTGAATATGAATGGCGGCCTAACCCATGTAAGGTGTGCGCATCTTACACTCATGGGGAAGTTACTTGCCCTCAGCGTCCTCGTCCAGCGGCGGTGGCTAAGCCGAAAGCACATCAACCACAGCGAACGGAGTGGCGAGTGGTTGGGAAGAGGACCCATGGTCCAAACCCCGGCCTGAACAGTGCGGCAACTCCGCCACGGAATGAGAAACCCAATGGCCAGCGGTCGCCACCTCGGCAAAAACCACATGGTTCACATTCGAATTCCACGAATCGCTTTGAAGTTTTGACAAAAACTTTGGAGGATGCCATAGTTGATAGCGGTGTTGGGCCGAGGACAATCTTCAACGACATGATGCATGAGTCGCGGATCGACGAGCAAACCACAAGCAAGGGCCTGAGCACCCTTAAACCGGTGTCCTTATGATCCTTACGGCTGTATGGAATGTGCGAGGTCTGAATAAATCAGACCATAGGTGGGCGGTAAGAGATTTGATTCAGCGATGGGATTTGAAAATCATTGGACTTCTGGAGACTAGGGTATCGGCCCAAAATGCAGACTCAATATCTAATTCTATCAAGGCATGGAGTTGGTATTACGATTACGAGGCTGGACCTGGAACGCGCATTTGGATTGGCTGGGATTCTAGATACGCGGCAGTCACGGTCGACTCATTCTCTTCCCAGGCGCTACATTGCAAGATTGACTCTCTCGCTGATCGGGTAACGTTCTATGCTTCCTTTATCTATGGGAGAAATCATCGTAACGAACGGCGGGAGTTATGGGCAGATTTGGAGAGCACCTCCCAAACACGGGCTGGGGTTCCATGGATCGTTATGGGTGACTTTAATGCACTTCTCAGTCCGCATGAAGCACGGGGTGGAGCACCAAATTCTATTGATTGCGACGACTTGGCTACTTGTTTCATTGCGGCAGACCTAGCACCTGTCCCACGCATGGGGCCTTTCTTTACGTGGCACAACCATCAACAAGGGCCGGCTGCGGTATGGCGGAGACTTGATCGGATGGTGGCTAATCCGACGTGGTTCACTATGTTCGCGGATATTCACTACAGCAGCGACATGCCTGCGACATCGGACCATAACTCGTTGGTACTTCAACCAGCGCATAGGGAGAGAAGGCGGGGATCGTGTTTTCGCTTTGCCAATTTTCTTGTCGGTGATGAGCGCTTTCTTCCTTTAGTGGAGCATGCATGGCAAACGACCGTTCCAGGCTACCCTATGTATTCTGTGCTTCAGCGCCTGAAGTTGCTCAAACCACGTCTGAAGCTCCTGCGGCTGGCGAAAGGAGATCTCACGAGGAATGTTGATATGGCTAAGTCGTACCTGCACTTGGCCCAGGAGTTTACCACGAGGTATCCTCGTGAACGTCGATTCCATGACCTTGAGCGATCGTGCCGTCACCTTTACGCGCATGCGGTGGAAATGGAGCAATCACTACTACGGCAACGGTCAAAGATTTCCTGGCTGAAGGACGGTGATCAATGCTCGGCCTTCTTCTTTAAGAAGATTGCGACGCGAGGAGTGGCTAATCGTATTTTCTCGCTAGAGGACGCCAATGGCGGCCTCGTGGAGGGTGAAGTACAGGTGGCTCATGAGTTGATCAGATACTATCAGGCGATGCTTGGCGAGTCTACACGTGCCATTCCCATTGGCGCAGCGGACGTGGCAGCCTTCTTGCCGCGGCGATTGAGCATGGCTGATGCGGCCCACATGGTCCGTGCTCCACTCCATTGGGGAGGATAAAGCACCAGGCCCAGACGGATTCACCTCGGCCTTCTTTCACGCCGCATGGGACATCGTGGGAGGGGATGTTACGCATGCTATCCTGGAATTCTTTTTTTTTTTTTTTTTTTGGAATTTTCCATATATTACGTAATAAAAGATACAAAAGGAAGTAAAATGGTAACAGGCTACCGTGTACAAGCAAATCACCAAGCTACACGCCAAACTCTACGTAGGGCAATAAGTTGTAAACAAAAACGAGCATGAAGAGTAGAAAGACGTAGGCAAGCTAAACGCACAACCTCCTCTATCACCCGTTCCGGCCGGCTGATCCTGCCCTCACTCCAGCGACGATTCCGTTCCATCCAAATATGGTAAACAGTAGACGCAAGCAGGTGGCGAAATGCCATGTTAGCCAAATGGTCACTACGCCACCGCAAGGATGCCCAAGAGATGCCCCGCTTCCAGTCGGAAAAGGGCCAGCTAAAGCGAGTCTTCCTACGTAGGAGAGTGATGCACCTTCTTGAGAAGGGGCAGTCAAAGAAAAGGTGATTCACCGTCTCAATCGCCTGGGAATCACAGAGGATGCACATAGATGAGCCTCCAAGTTGCGCCACCCATGCCTTATCCTTAGTGGACAGGCGATCACGAATGCCAAGCCAAAGAATAAACTCGTGTCGGGGGATGTGAAGAGCACCCCCAAATAGGTACGCCCACATGACGCGCTCTCGTCGCGGATGTAGCGCAGCCCTGGCAGAGGCCTTATCCTGGAATTCTTTCGCACAGGGTTTCTTCTGAAGGAGCTTAACAGCACTCTCATTACACTCATTCCCAAAGGAGAATCACCGCGACGGGCAGCGGACTATCGGCCCATTTCCTGCTGTAATGTGCTATACAAGAGCATATCGAAGATTCTAGCTGAACGCCTGAAAGACCACTTGGGCGATCTGGTGCATCCCACACAGACGGCCTTCATACCGGGGCGGCGCATCTCTGACAATATACTTTTGGCCCAGGAAATCTGCCATGGGTATAGGAGCAAACATCTTCCCGAACGGGTGGCTTTTAAAGTCGAATGGGACTTCATCCTCGCTATCTTCGAAGCGCTGAGTTTCCATCCGACGTATATTGGATGGATCCGTAGCTGCCTCACGACAACCGGCTTCTCCATTAATATAAACGGCCGAGCTGAAGGATTCTTCGCTGGGAGGCGTGGTCTGCGCCAGGGTGATCCTATATCACCGTATATCTTCACTATGGTCATGGACGTTCTCCACGGTATTCTACAGCAGATTATTATGGCTAACAGCGGTTTCCAATTTCATTGGCGCTGTGAAGCCACGTCCCTGTTCATGCTTACATTTGCGGATGATTTACTACTATTCTCGCATGCCGACGTTACCTCAGTTGGAGTTATAAAGGAAGGCTTGGAACATTTCGCGACACTCTCGGGTCTACGAGCGAACGATACCAAGAGCGAAATGTTCATATCCCGCCGTGCCGAACGCCTCTCCTCTGCTTTTCAGGCGATTATGGGTTTCTCAGAAGGTACTCTACCTGTGCGATATCTCGGTGTACCCCTCATTACCTCGCGGCTTACTCGTCTAGATTGCGCTCCGATACTTCAACGACTGGATCGCCGGCTTGGGTCCTGGCTGAATTTGTCTCTCTCATATGCCAGACGGGTTCAGCTTATCAAGTCCGTGCTGTTGGCGTTTCATGTGTACTGGGCTGGGGTGTTTTTGTTACCTAAGGGCATTATTCGGGAGCTCGAGATGCGGATTCGCCGGTTTCTTTGGGCAGGATCCACAGCCAAGGTTGCTTGGGCGGATGTTTGCCTCCCGGTCGCGGAAGGAGGACTTGGCATCCGATCCATCGAGACGGATAATCGAGTTTTTCTCTTAGGCCAGTTATGGAGGCTGCTTAGGAGGGATGAGTCTTCAATTTGGGTCCAATGGATCCATCATACCCGCTTGGCGCACAAATCGATTTGGACGATTCGACCTTCAGCAACGACGGCCTGGAGTTGGAACAAGCTGCTGAAATTGCGCCCAACTATCCGACCATTGATCCAGTGCCATATTGGTAACGGCGCGACTTTTCTACTTTGGCAGGATCCGTGGCTTTCGACAGGGCCACTTAGCGATCGCTTTCCACGAGGTCCTGTCGTTATGGGCCTCCCGCTCGATTCACGCCTCAGTTGCGTCATTGATGAGGTGGGCTGGAGATGGCCCGGTCAATTTACCGCAGAGTATTTGGAGATCAGTCGGGAGGTACCAGCGACTAATTATCTAGCGACTGATACTTACTCGTGGATTGGGGACTCCAATGGCCTTTTTAGTAACTCCTTGGCGCGGAACTCGTTACGACAACGGCATGACCCTGTGCCTTGGGCTGCCCTATTTGGGGGACCTCTTCGCGTGCCCCGACATGAGTTCATACTTTGGATGACAATACGGGGTAGACTTGCGACACGAGACAAACCATGGATTGCGGCGGCAGCTGGGGAAACGACATGCATCTTATGTCGGACTGGGGCAACGGAGACCATTGAACACCTCTTCTTCGACTGTCCTTTCTCTAGTCGTTGCATGATGCGACTTCGCCACAAGCTCCGATTCATGTGGCCCTATAGAGAGTAGGCTTTGGGTGTTCAACGGGCTGCCCAGAGATGGCGAGGCAGCCACTTGATGCACAGTGCTTACCGCCATGTTTTGGCGTCGATCGTTTACCATATATGGCAGGAACGGAATCGACGCTGGAAGGAAGGGAATGAGCGTGGTGATTTTTTGATTGTTGACACTTATTGTCAGCACCCTTTGTATGCGCTTGAGCACTATTTCTTCTAGATTTACTTTGCAACGTCTTGCTTTGCGCCGTCTGTGGCGAATTGCTTGGTAGTTTGTTTGACCATTTGTTAGCCCGTAGCCTGTTATGGGTTGGTGCGTTTTGACGCTGATGTACTTTTCCTCATTTATATTAGTGAACTTTCCCCAAAAAAAAAAAAAAAAAAAATTATTCGATTAAGTATGTTACCCGAAAACATAAAGGCCGAATATACTAAGTTACTCATACAATCCGAAAGTACTTTACATAAGGATATTATTCGAAAGTAAAAGGAATATAAATATGTTGATCGAAAGTACCTGAATAAGAATGGTACCCGAATGAGTATAGTACTGAAACCATAAGTCACGAATAATAAGTGTTTTACCGAAAGTATGAGTTCTGAAAATATTGAGTACTCGAAAATATTTTAATCAATGTGGTACCCGAAACTATGAGTTATCGAAAAATACTAAGTATCAGAAACTAATGAGCTAAGTCTAGTTATAAGGGATTAAAGAAGAAAAACAGCCAGATTCATGTCATTCACAGTATGCATTTAGAATAGTGCATAGATCATATATTGATGTTTTTGGGAAAGATCATATATTGATGTTCGGACCGATATTATTATAGGTCGGGATCACGAAAAAGGCAAGGAGAAGGTCGACTGAAAAGAAAAGGGTTATAAGCGTAAACCTGTGAGTATGATCAGCAACATGTACTTATGTGCTATATGTGAATTTCTTGATTAATGCTTCTATCTGTATTATGTGAATCGACGTGATACGTTATGTGATATGTGAATAATCTGAATGGTGAGTTATGCGATATACATGATTTGAAAATTTGCTTAGCATGCATTGCTTAGTATTATATGCCACATGCATTCACATGTAAAGAAAAGGGAAAAACCGTTATGACTGCTACGGCTTCGGATGATGCGAGATATTATGCCACGGTTACGTCCCTACAAATCGGGGGATGGCAGAGTCCTGTACATGCACCAAAAGAAAGAAATGCCTACAGAGTCCCATGCATGGGCACACATATATTCGATAGTTCGAGTCGAGCCGGTTCATAACGGGAGTATCATCATATAGAATTACATATGTCATAGAAAGCATGTGAACAATGGTTACATGATGGAATGTCTGACAAAATGATTATGCGAATGATTATATGATTATTCATACGACGGAATGGCTACATGATGGAAAGATGATGATGTACGGATTTGATAAATTACATGTTATTTGCTTACAGTTTTAAAGTTATAGATTTACATGTTGCGATCATACTCTGAATTGTTGTCTTCACAGTGATTGTAGATTACGAGCGAACTTAGTAAAGTAAAGCTTCCGCGTACAGACATGGATTCAAGGTCGGCCGGTTACGCTTTCATCCTGCTTCCCTCTGTTCATCGTCTGCATATAGTATAAGAACACATTATCGACTTTTGTATGTGAATACATGTATATTACATGTGTGATATGCGATACGTCTGGATGTACGTACCCATTCGTATGATATGTAAAGGATTTTGAAATGCGAAAAATTTTAGGTGTGTTTAGAAAGGGAATGGGAACGGGGACGTTACACCCGGCCTCCATGCCTCAAGAAAAAGAGGCTGCCCCTGTAAGAGCCAAGGGCCCCCTTCAAGCACTTCGTTCATTGCCTCAGCTGAAGCAAAACGAAAACGAAAGAACCTGTGGTTCTTCGCCCGAACCTCCACTACATGTGCCTGATAAGTTTGGATATTATGTGATATTTATACCCGTAAATTGGCATATTTGGTCGTTATTTATTTAAATATTCTTGAATATCTTATGTTTGCGTGTTATTTCTTATTTGATAGATATTGGAGCAAAAACGAGAAACAACGGAGAGTTATGATCATTTTGGGAGTCTTGGGGGTCTTTTTGCATTTAACAGGAGTATTGGAGCAGCATTGTAATTTACCAATTAGTGAAATATGGAAAGGCTTTAAACATGGAAAGAGAATATGATATGAGAGAATAAAGTAGAGGATTTTTATTTCTTTAAATCTAGAAGAGAATAGTTTCCATATCAAGGCTCAAGGATACACACATGGAAAAGGGCAGCTCTCAACCCTAATCTAACTCGGACGGTTGTCACCTTCCGAACCTCACCTCATCTCACACGCTCAAGGCCACACACACGTAGAATTGGGGCAAAGCAAGCCACCTCACGTGCTCTCTCTCACCAAACCGTCACCCTCATCACCACCTCACGCTGCCTCCTCCTCACGTTGTCCTCTTGGTGCATCATCTCACGCAACCCTCACCACCTGGCAGCCACCTCATCCTCACCACCAAGCAGCCATCTCATGCAACATCTCAAGCAAGCACCTCTCTCAACCCACATCAAACCCTCACGCAAGATAGAAGGGGCAGCCATCTTTCATCAATCATGCTCAAGGCAAGCACGCAAGAGACAGAACGCAGACTTCCAACGCCAATCTTGACGGCTGGACTGAGATCTATGAATTAAAGAGTTGGGTCTACGAGGCGGTTCTTTCCCCGGATCACACGACGGGAAACTCCAAGGAGATCTCGACGACTCGACATCGTGAGGGACGAATTCTATCTCTTTATTTTTTTTTTTGGGGAATCGGTCAAATCAAAGGAGAACAAAGAATGTACAACGCAGCCACCAAGAGACAGGCCTCAAGGTAGCCACAGGCAGCATCCTGCCAAAACAAGCATCCAAAAACCCAAGAAAGGCAAGGACACACACCACACAGCAAATGGTCAAACCACAACAGCCCAACCAAGGACAAACCAACAACAGCCAACAGACAAAAGACCAAACACAACAATGCAACTACCAAGCAACATGCCAAAGGCGGCGAACAGCACGGTTCTGCAGCGCCCACCTCGATGGAAGAGTGGAGAGTCGCAGCAAAGCAGAGTGAACCACCAGATGGACAACCTGCTCAGGAGTCCTAATAGTCCCCTTCCAACATCTCTTGTTGCGCTCCTGCCAAATATGGTAGACAAGGGAAGCAAACAGGTGGCGCGAAACAAGATGGCAGAGATGACGACCCCTCCAACGCCTCGAGGCCCAATCAATACCCAAGCTCCAACTCCAATGCGGCCAGCACCAGCGTGTCAAGTGTCGAAGAAGCTGCACACAACATCTCGAGAAGTGACACTCAAAAAAGAGGTGTAAGCGCGACTCCACCACGGAGGAATCACAGAGGCAACAATGCATCGACTGAGCAGCCAACGCGACCCAATGCTTGTCCCTAGTAGCAAGCTTATCCCGAATAGCCAACCAAAGGATGAAATCATACCGAGGCACCTTCAGCGGGCCCCCAAAGAGGGCAGCCCACCGAACAGGCGAGCGCGTAGTCCTGATCGCCTCCCGAGCCGAGGCAGTGGAAAACTTTCCGTCCGAGGAGCGCATCCAGCGGAAAGAGTCCACATCCGTGGGGAAGCACTGAGGAAGGTCCTGGTGAAACTCCAGATATTCCGCCGTGGTCTGTGCCGGCCAATGCCACCCCGCCGAGGAAATAACAGAACTCAGCCGCGCATCAGTAGGAATACCCATCACCAGGGGTCCACGAGGGAACCTACTCACTAAAGAGTCGGTATAAAGCCAAGGGTCTTTCCACACCCAAATATCATTCCCATGCCCAACCCTAAACTGAATCAGCGGTCGTATCTCCCCACGCAGCTTGAGAAGTTTCCTCCAGCTCCACGAGGCATTCGCCGCAGGAGTACACTACCAGAACGACCTACGATGGAGTCTCTCATGATACAGCCATGCAACCCAAATAGACTTCGGATCCCGAGTAATAATACTCCAAATGTTCTTCATCATAAGGGCTTTGTTGTCAAGCTCGATAGGTCGGATACCAAGGCCCCCTTTCCTCCACAGGCAAGCACACTTCCTCCCACGCCACCTTGGCACTCGAACCAGCCCATAAGAAGGACCAAAATCTCTGCTCAATAGCCCTGATGACGCCCTTGGGCAGCAAGAACACCCCCGTCCAATAGAGATAAAGAGCCCCCAAAACGGATCGAATAAGCTGGACGCGTCCCGCATAAGAGAGAGTCTTGTTCAGCCAAGAGCCAATCCGCTGCTCCACCTTCTGAAGCAAAGGGGCACAGTCCGCCTTAGTGAGCCTCGACGTGATCAGCGGGACGCCAACATATCGCACAGGCAGGGATCCCAGAGAAAAACCCAACAGAGCCTGAAAAGCGGTAGTCAAATGCTCTGCTCGCCGCGACACAAAGACTTCACTCTTGCGAGGATTAGCCGCAAGCCCAGAGAGCGAAGTAAAGCAAGTCAACGCTGCCTGAAGAACTCCCACTGAGTGCAAATCAGCGTGACAGAACAGCAGCAAATCATCAGCAAACGTCAACATAGTCAAGGCCGACTTCTCACAACGCCAATGAAATCGAAATAGGGGGTCAGCCCTAACAAAGTAACTCACAATGCCATGAAGTACCTCCATAACAAGCGTAAAGAGATAAGGCGAAAGCGGATCTCCCTGCCTCAGACCCCGCTTGCCAGCAAAGAAACCCTCAGGACTACCATTGATGTTTATAGAAAAACATGTAGTAGTCACACAGCTACGAATCCACCCAATAAACACAGCAGGAAAGCCCATACACTCGAGCACAGCCAACAGAAAACTCCACTCAACTTTGTCGTATGCCTTGGCCAGGTCGACCTTGAGAGCAATACGAGGGGGCTTATCTCGACTCGTGTAGCCATAACAAATCTCCTGAGCAAGGAGAATGTTATCCCCAATACGTCTGCCAGGGATGAAGGCCGTCTGAGAAGGGTGAACCAGCTTGGACAGCAGCGGCCGAACCCTGTTAGCTATGATCTTGGCAATGATCTTATACAAGACATTGCAACAAGAGATCGGCCGAAAATCAGTCACTTGTCTAGGCGAATCGTTCTTCGGGATAAGAGTGATAAGGGTGCTATTCACGCCCTTAAGGAGATGACCAGTCATGAAGAACTCGTGCACCGCCGCCGTCACATCCTCTCCAATAATCGACCACGCAGCCTTAAAGAAGGCAGCAGTGTACCCATCAGGTCCAGGCGTTTTCTCATCAGCCATAAGGAACACCACATCACGAATTTCCCGAACCTCCACCAATCTCACAATCGAGGCAGCCTCCTCATGCGAAATGGTTCGCGAGATGTACCTTCGAACGTCTTCAGCCTCCACAGGACTGGCTCGAGCAGATTGCCCAAGGATCTGCTGATAGCAGCGGATAAGCTTATCCCGAATATGATCCTCCCCTTCCACAACCAGCCCTTCATCATCTTCAAGGCTAAAGATGTGATTGGCCGCCCGTCACATCTGGACCTTCTTGAAGAAGAAGGTCGTAGACTGATCCCCATCCTTGAGCCAGGCCAGCTTAGCCCGCTGAGACAAAGCCGAATGCTCCATCTCCACAGCACACGCAAACAGAGTCCGACAGAAACTCACAAGGTCGAGGAGAAGATCCTCCTCAGGGAACTGTGAGAAGAGGGTCTGAGCAACCTCCAAGAACATCCGTGCCTCCTCCACATTCCTAGCAAGATTCCCCTTCTGCCGACGGAGCTCCCTCAGGGGCTGTTTTAAACCCCTAAGCTTCTGGGTAACCGAGTACATATGGGTAACCCGCACTCTAGCCTTCCAACCTCTATCGACCAGCTCCATAAAGCGGGAATCCTTAGTGAGGAAGTTGTCAAACCTGAAGCAGGACTTCCTGACAAACCCACCGTCACCTTCCAAGACCAAAGGCGAATGATCCGTAGTCCCAAGAAGGCAACTGCGATACTGAACGAGGGGAAACCTAGCAAACCAGGCAGGATTTCCCACAATACGGTCGAGGCGCCTCCAAATGCCCCTCCCAGCACGCTGCTGATTGTACCATGTGAAGAACTGGCCAATCATAGGAAGGGTAGTAAGGTCGGCCGAAGTAAGGCACGAGCTAAACTCCATGCAATCAGCACCAACAGGTGAACCCCCTCTAGCCTCATTAGCCTCCAAGACAGCATTGAAGTCCCCCATCACCACCCACGGGACCTCAGAACGCATCTCAGCAGAGGCAATCAACTCCTCCCATAGGACCGCACGCTCCACCCTCGTGTTCTTCCCATAGACAAAGGTGACGAAGAAGGTAGTAAGGTCAGCCAGTGAATGCACCTTGCAGTGAATGGCTTGTGACGAACATCTTTCCACCGAGACGCGAAGGACAGAAGCATCCCAGCCAACCCAAATGCGATTGACAGGACCTACTTCATAGTCGAAAAACCACTGCCAGTTATCTCGAAGTCGAGACGAAGTCAGAGCGGCATTATGGATGGCCACCCTAGTCTCAACCAAACCAATCAAACGAAGAGTATGCCGGGAAATAAAGTCGCGGACTGCCCGGCCGTCCTCCCACTTGTTCAGCCCGCGCACATTCCAAACACCAACCAGGATCATGGAACAACCCCTGGAAGGGCTGCATCGCTATCAGGGCCCTCAAGAGAAGAAGAAATATCCTCCCCGACAACCTGGAGGATCGAGAAAGGGTTCCGCTGATCCGTCGGAATGCCCTCTCCATCGGCACCACGAGATGACCTAGTGAAGGAAGAGCTCGGAAGGTCCCTAGAATCAGCCTCCCCCAGCCTCCTAGCTTCCACAACTTGCTTCCCCTTAGACTTCCATCTCTTCCGAGCAGCCACCCCACTACCCTTGTCCTCCTTGCCCGTGCGTTCCGTCGCCTGCGGCCCCTTGATCGCCACCCGCCGCCCTTTCGACAAAGACTGAACCCTACCTGCTGATTGCTTAGGGCAGGCCTCAAGAGAGTGACCAATAAGCTGGCATCCCGAGCACTTCGGTGGTCGCCACTCAAACTCTACCGAGACTCTAACAAGACCCGATGAGCCACCACAATGGGAGGGAACCCTAATATTAAAATGCTTAATATAGGGTTCCGCCACCTTCTTCATCACGCACACCCGCGCAAAGTCAATGCGGGTCATGGAAGTGGTAATGGAATCAGTGAAAAGGGGTCTCCCAACCGCACTAGCAACGATGCCAAGCCCCTCCTGCGTCCAATACTCACTTGGCACATTCCAAAGCTTGACCCATACCGGTATCTCCTCAGGTTCCTTCTTATCGAAGGACATACCCGGCCTCCACGTCTCCAGATATAAGGGCTGCCCCTGCAGAAGCCAAGGACCTCCTTCAAGAATGACGTTCATTGCCTCATCTGAGGCAAAACAAAACCGAAAGAATCCATTGCTTGTCGCTCGAACCTCCACCACCTGTGCCCAAGACGAGCGAGCAAACTTTTCCACGAATGGAAAAAAAGGCCGACGGCCAAGGAAATAACCCACCAATGTATGAGCCCACCTATCAAGCCCCTTCTTAGCCACCTCCCAAGAGGGACAAACCTCCATCACTCCATCAACAAGGACAGGGGGAGTGTAGTCCAACGAAACACGTTGACCCGAACCCGCAGGCCTAGGTCGCGCAACAGTGGCATCCCTAAACGATCTAGTAGTGAGGTTCTTCGGCGCCTCCTTTATCCCTCTTCGAAGGCTCTTCCCCATACACCTCATGCCCCTCATCAGAATGTGGGGCAGCCCCAGAGGCAGCCTTCTCCATCCCAGGGGGAGTGTAGTCCAACGAGACACGTTGACCCGAACCCACAGGCCTAGGTCGCGCAACAGTGCCATCCTGCTTCGATCTAGGAGTGATGTTCTTCGGCACATCCTTTTCGCCTCCTTTATCCCTCTTCGAAGGCTCTTCCCCATGCACCTCATGCACCTCATCAGAACGTGGGGCAGCACCAGAGGCAGCCTTCTCCATCCCAAGGTCTTCCACCCAAAAGGATTCTTGACCCGCAGCCAACAAGTCAATCATGCTTTCCTGACCCCTATCATCTCCCGCACTTCTCAATGAACTATGTGTCAACCGCGGGAGAATAGGTGTACCTGGCCGAACAAGGGCACATCTATTCGATGAAATGGCAGGATCACGAAGTGGTTTGATCGCCTTCCATCCCGCAGCCGGCCGGCGAGGAACCCTACCGATCTCCTCCGCATGAGCCACATTAGCCGCAGCCACCACACTCCCCTTAGCCGCCTTAGCCTCCCTTGCTACCAGCATCGCAGCCGCACCCACTCGAACAACCCCGGTGCCAGCCTTAGTAACCCTTAGCCCCTTGCGCACCATTAGCCACGACCATCGTTCCATGCTCAGCCACATGCAGCCCTTTCACCGCCGTCATCGAAGGCACAGACACCTCCCTAGGCTCCGCCGATTGAGCACCCACACAACCAGCCCCGTTAGTTGCCGCATCAACCCTAATAGGGTTGGCCACCACGCTCAACGCCCCAACCAAAGGGCTCACCTCAGCGGCCGTCGCAACCAAGGTTCCGTCCACCTTAGACAACCCCTCCGTAGGCTCCTCAACCCTCGCCCTACCCTTCTCAGCCAAACCAGCCACCGCCACCACGTCATGACCACCATGTACCCTTTGAACAAGCTGCTCGAAAGAAGTGACGTCGAACAATCGTTCAAATTCCGGAATCCGCCTTCCAATGTCACCAAGATCCATCATGTTGACTTTCATGTCCCTCGCCGCCGCCGCCGCCGAAGTGGAAGCCCCACATGAGGACGACGTCGTTGCCATGAAGGTGAAGAGTCGCAAACCCTCAAGGTCAATCGGCCAAGACCCTCACTCCGCTCGACGCAGCTCCCACGCCGTCGTTACGCAGCCACAATCCACCGTAAGCCGAACCACCCAAGGAGAAGAGACCGCCGGCACAAGATGGAAGAAAGAACGTCACTTAGGGTTTGAAATGAAAATTCGGCCGCGACGTGAATACTCGCCGCCACAGCCCGCCGAACCAGCCCCAACACCACCCACACCGCCCAAGACCCAAGGGCCAACACCGCCAAGTCAAGAAGCGCCGGCAGCCGCGGGGAAAAGAAGGAGAAAATGAAGTAGAATATGGACGGTCACCTAGGGTTTGGAACACGAGAAGTCGCCCTTGACGTGAAAACCCTCCGTCGCAGACCACCGCACCAGCCCCAACACCACCCACACCGCCCAAGACCCCAGCACCAACAGCGCCGCACCAAGAGACGCCGGCCGCCGCGAGAAGACCAAAATAAAAAACCCCGCTCTCACTCAAAAACCTCACGGGAAAAGCAGCCCACACTCACCCCTTTCCCGCCGAGACGACGCTAGACCGACGATGGCCGGTGGCGGACGGAAAAGATGGTCGAACCCTCACACTCACCTCACTTTTCACTCACACTGTCTCTCTCTCTCTCTCTCTTCAAATTAGAGATAAACTTGAGAATCTCGATTCCCTATCTCTTCATTTTAATATTTCATTTTCAATAATGCTGTCTTTTGATTCGTTGTTGATTTCGTTTATTAATATGCTAGCATAAGCCTTTTTGTGATTAAGACCCTGTTACGCCGGATTATGACTACGCATTAATGCTATTCATATTTTATTTAATCGTATGAGTTGAGTTATGTATTCTTTGTTTGTGCTTGATGTGCGTACGTGTGATTGGCCACCATACGTATGATCTTAGCTTGGTTTATGAGACGGACTAAGTGATTAGACCGATTGGAATAAAACATTGAATACCACTACGTAAAACCGAACAGGAATGGACTCGGTTTCGTATGTGTGGTTTCCGAGATCTTAGGCGCCGAAAGCGTTTAAACTCGGGGAATTTAATAAAGATTGAATGCATGTGTAGGAACTACAGTCATATAGACATATAGTGATTGATTCACTATTCACGTACGGTTGCTATTGCGGGACAAACGGGTAGCACGTATATTAGGAAATTCTACCTTGACTATGATTCACATTGATTAGATAAGATTGTTTGCATGAAAACATAGGAATGATTTGTGCCGAGCATGTGTCTTGATCACGTTTGCCGTTAATTGATTCATCGTTACCTTTATTTTATATGCTTTTTATTTATTATTTACGTTTTTATCTCGTTTATCAAATCATCAAAAATATAAAAATCCCTTCTTTTTTTGTAAATTAGAAATAGGAATAATATGTTAGAATTAATCGAGCTGTCTTCGTGGATCGATACTCGGACTACGTCCGTTTTACTACTTGCACGACCTAGTACACTTGCTAGTATTCGAGCGTGTCATGTTTTTGGCGCCGTTGCCGGGGACAACGGTATCATTAGTTCTAGGGTTTATTCTAGATTTTAGTTTAGATCTTATTTATTTATATATATATATTTATTCTCATTATTATTTTATTAACTTTTTTTACTTACGTTGATTCATCATCTTTGGCAGAGATTCTCGTTTGTGCATGACACGTAGCTCGAATAAGGAACCACTACTATTTGATGCAGAAATCGAAGCTACGTTGCGACGCAATAATTGAACTCGCAGACAAAGAATGGAGAACTAAAATCAAGAAGAGGAACACCAAGAGATCATTGCTCCACGACCTACTCTACTAAGCCGAGCCCTTCCGGGCCCCTTTGATGATAATGACCCGATAGTGATTCCCGAAGGGCCTAACAATCAATTTGAGATCAAGCCGGTGACCTTGCATGTGGTGACAGGGGCAGTACAATTCCATGGGGCTAGCTAATGAAGACGCCAATGCCCACATTACCAAATTTCAGCAAATTTGCAGAACGATCAAGTACCCGGGGGTTTCTACTGAGGTAATTAGACTTACATTCTTTCCTTTCTCTCTTGTAGGAAAAGCATCGGAATGGTTCTCGTCGCTGCCACATGTATCGATCGAAAGCTGGGACCAGATGGTCGAGTGTTTCTTAGGCAAGTACTCCACTCTCGAGGACTAGCGAGATAAGGAGCGAGCTGGTGAATTTCAAACAAGAAAGGGGCGAGACTTTGAGCGATGCATGGAGTCGATATAAGAGACTCCTCAGATAATGCCCAAATCATTGCATACCATTGATCGTCCTGATGCAATCCTTTTTCTTGGGGCTTAGCACGCAGAACAAGCGCATTGTTGACGGAGGGTGCAATACGAACTTCATGGAGCTTGATGACGCGGACGCACTTGCAGCCATCGTGAGGATTGCGGCCTACCCAGCGAGGTACACTGTTCAAGACCTAGACCGAAGGGCGGCAAGCGTCCACGAGATAAGAACCACAATGGAGGCGCAATTTGAGGCCATACATCGGAGACTAGATGAGATGCAAGCCAAAAGTCCCGAGGAAGTGAATCAAATCCAGTCGAGGCAAAGGAACTTCTACTCGAATACGTATGATCCAAGTTGGAGAGGCCACCCGAATCTGTCCTATGGAAATTCACACTATTTGAAACCCGCGGAGGCCCAACATCAGCAAGAACGATCTCCATATCAGAAGCCATCGGGATATCAAAACCAACAGGAGCCACCACCGCCGAAGCAAAAAGCCGATTGGGAAATAGCACTTGAGAAGATGGCAGCGATGCAAGGCCAAATAATTGAGAAAATGGCAAGCTTCTAAGGTGAACAGAATCGCAAGACGAACGAGCAACTTAATAAGATCGAGAATACAATGCAGACATTAGCCGCCACGATGGAACAATTGGTGAGTTCCATGTCCGAACGCAAGCAAGGGGCACTGCCGAGTGATACCGAGAAGAATCCAAAAGAGTATGTGAAGGTTATTCAGTTGAAATGTGGAAAGATTGGAGCCGGTAATGGAACCAAAGAAGATCGAGGAAGAGATCGAGCCAGAAAAGCCCGATCAACCCGCAGAGGCTATTGTAGATCCGGTTCGAGAAAAGCCGAGGCTGCCACCTATCAAGATTCGACCACCATTTCCAGCAGCTCTACGAAAAGGGAAGCCAGATAAAGATTTTGAACGTTTCATTAATATATTTAAGAAATTAGAAATTAACATTCCCATTTGCGAAGCTCTTTTGCTGATTCCGAAGTATGCTAAATATTTTGAGTTTCTATCAAAGAGAAACAAGCTGGAGGAACTCGGAACGGTAGCTCTCACCGAAGAATGTTCAGCAGTGCTACAGAAGAAGCTTCCGCCGAAGCTTAAAGATCGAGGGAGTTTTTCTATTCCATGTTCTATTGGGTCACTTGCTTTCAATAATGTTTTATGCGATCTTGGTGCTAGTATTAACTTAATGCCTTTTTCACTCTTTAAGAAACTAGGACTTGGCGAGCCGAAGCCCACATCGACTATCCTCCAACTCGCGGACATGTCAATCACATATCCACGGGGGATAATGGAAGACGTGCTGGTAAAAGTAGAAAATCATTACTTCCCCGCTGATTTCATTGTTCTTGATATAGAAGAAGATGATGACCTTCCTTTAACACTTGGACGCCCTTTCCTGAACACGGCAAGAGCTCTCATCGATGTCGGTAATGGTAAACTTATTTTGCAAGTAGGAGATGAAAAAGTAGAATTCGATGTTTATAAATCTATAAAGAACCCAACTAGCAATACGTGCTCATACATAGATGTTTTTGACCCGTGTACCTTTAAGTGTTCTGAGTCTTTCAGGGACAACTTGTCTAGAGAGAATACCAGCAAGCTGAAAGACCGCCAGAACACCAAGGACTGATGCGAAAGCAAATCTGCCAGATGGGAAGACGACTAAATCAAATCTTAATTCTTTTTTTTTTTTTTTTTTTTTTTTTTTTTGGAATTTTCCATATATTACGTAATAAATCTAATCTTAATTCTGTTGGTTCTTTATTTAAGTTTAACAGATGGACGCCATGGACCAACAAGAGCAGCATTGCTGAAACCGTAAAGAAAAAGGTGATCCAACCAAAGAAGAAGAAGAAGAAGAAGAAAAAGCTTCGCCAAAGAAACTGCACAGAAGGTGAAATCTACATATGGCGAAAGAAGGAATGCCATGAACCTCGCTCGACAAAGCATGCATTCTCGGAAGAAAGGAAACAAAGGTGTACAATGATCGAGATGGTTGGAAAGAAAGTCCGATCAACCTCGATGATCCACCGGAATAAGCGGTTTGCAAGTCGAGCTAACGACTATAAAAACAGCGCTTCTTGGGAGGCAACCCAAGTATTATCGATGCCTATTTATTATTTTATATCTCAATCCTACTTTATCATTTATTAAATATCTAGAATTCGTTATCACGGTGTTCGTTTAGTTATGTTTCCTCACAGGATAGTAGCTAGTTTGGGGGTGGTCCGTCATAAAGAGGTAGCTCGTTTACTGTGGAGCAATCAAAGTCCTCTTACGTCCCACCTGTTGGGGCGGGCCTGGTTTATCGGCGTTGGCCCACGAATAGATCGTCGTGATAGCACGGAAGCATGTTTTATTGATCTCATGGCCTTCCACCCAACGAAACCGTGCACCGTCCCAACAGCTCCAGCCATAATCAGAGAGCTCCCTGACCGTGCTCCGACCTCTCAACGCCGGCAAGAACCCAGCCGCAAAGAAGGGTTAGATGGAAAACCCTAGATGCCGTGGCAAAACACTAGAACCACACGCACGACTCTTGGTCTTCTCCACCCAAAAGAACGGCACCCACACCCTATCCGAGACAGCGCCTGACCCTAGGGCGGTCGGCGGCGAATGGGATGCGGCGGAGGAACCAACCCGAGCCCAAACAAAGGCTCTCGCACACACTCAAAAGGCACTCAAAGCACTCGAAACCTCACTCAATCTAACCTCTCAGAACTCGCCGCCCAAGCACAGCCGTGACGTCGCCGGACCAAAGGGTGGCCGGTGGCGAACGACAAAGAAGACACGCTCAAAACACACACTCACTCTCTCTCACTCACTCTCTCTCTACTTCGAAAATCTGCGTAGGAATTGATTTTCCTTTAATTTTTGAGGTATTTTTGTTCGTTGTATCTTTGTGTTATTTTTTCAAATAGCGTGTATTATATTGAAAAGCATGGTTGGTTACACGTGTTTTTGATACAACTTTGAAATATTTCTAAGAGTTTGACTACCTACTAGGGAAGTCTTTGGAACCATTTCCACTTTCTTCCTTCTTCGGCATCCTAGCTGTCGGCATTTGATCGGCTCTTAGAGGCTTTGCTGGAGACACCATGATTAAAGGTTCAGTTTTTATCACAAGACTCGAAGAAGCTGTTGTGTTAGATGAATTTTTTAAACAAGAAATCTCTTTCAAAAGTTTTTCCTTTTCGGATTTAAACTTTAACCGTTCTGTTTCTAAAATAGTTTGAAGTTCTATGATTCTTCTGACCTTTTCTGGGATGTAAGTAGTCATAGTTGAGACTTCATTGTTTTGATCCATGGTCGTGTCGCAAACGGCCAAAAATGATATTTATCACCTTACTAAATACAAGTATAGATGAAGTAAGGATCGTCTCCACAGGGAAAATGGTTGATTTATTTCTAACTCAAAATTCGATCAAATATTATATGTAGTAGGGGAGTTTTGTTTGATAAAGTTCTAACGTAATAATAAACGTAAATAGATTGAAACTAACAGTGATAAAATAATAGTTGAAGGAATTATTCTCCACCTTGATTTAATTAACTGATCTTCGATCAAATAATATCATGTACGTGCAAGCATAATCAGTTATAATTATCGACAAACGCCTAATAACCAATCTCTTCTTAGTTTCTCGGTAATTAAGAGAGGCTCTATAATTAATTCCCTAATCGAAAAATAATCTACGGGACGCCCTGTAAGATTTAAAGTTCCGACAGCTTTAAATACGAAAGAGACCCAATTATTGACTAATAAACTCGGACGCCGACTTATTAACATCAAATCGTTTAGGGTTTAGGGTTTAGGGGGCCTTGGTATCCGTCCTATTGAGGTCGATAACAAGGCTCTTATGATGAAGAACATTTGGAGCATTATCACGCGGGACCCGGAGTCTATCTGGGTTACCTGGCTCTACCATGAGCGACTTCACCGCAGGTCGTTTTGGCAGTGTTTGCCTTCGGCGGATACCTCTTGGAGTTGGAGGAAGATGCTTAAGCTGCGGCCTGAGATTCGGCCTCTGATACAGTTCAGAGTGGGGAATGGTCGAGACATTTGGGTCTGGAGGGACCCTTGGCTCTACACTGACTCATTGGTCTGTAGATTTCCCCGCGGGCCTGTTGTGATGGGTATTCCCGTTGACGCGCGCTTGAGCACTGTTGTCTCCTCTTCGGGATGGCAATGGCCGGCTCAGACTACAGCGGAATACTTGGAGTTTCACGATGACCTTCCTCAGTGCTTTCCCTCTGATGACGACTCTTACCGCTGGATTGGTTCTTTGGATGGTAAGTTTTCTACGGCCTCGGCTAGGGAGTCGATCCGGGTGAAGCGCCCTCAGGTCCCGTGGGCTGCCCTCTTTGGGGGTCCGCTGAAGATCCCAAGGTTCGAGTTTATCCTTTGGCTGGCTGTTCGGGACAGGCTTGCAACGAGGGATAAGGCTTGGATTGCGTCTGCTGCTCAGTCGATGCATTGCTGCCTTTGTGATTCCTCTGAAGTTGAGACTATTTCGCACTTATTCTTTGAGTGCCAGTTCTCGAGGCGTTGTGTGCAGGCTCTGAGGTGCAAGACCAGGTGGGGCTGGCAGTACCGGAGTTGGAGCTTGGGCATTTCTTGGGCTTCTAGGCGGTGGCGAGGCCGCCATCTTTGCCATCTTGCGTATCGTCACTTGTTTGCGTCCCTTGTCTACCATATTTGGCAAGAGCGCAACAGGAGATGCTGGGAGGGGACGATTGGGACACCGGATCAGCTTGTCCAGATGGTGGTTCATACTGCTGTGATGAGACTCTCCACGCTTCCCTCGAAGTGGGATTTGCAGGTTTGTGCTGTTCGAAGGCTCTGGCGTGTTGCTTGGTAGCTGTCTTGTTGCTTGTTGGTTTGTTTCTTTGTTTGGCTTTGTTGCCCTTGGTTGTGTGTCTTTTTGGCCATGCTTGGGGCTGTGTTTGTGTTGTTTGTTGTGCACTGTGTGCGTCCTTGTGTCTGCAGGGTGCTTGTCCTGGCAGTTTGCTGCCTTTGGCTTTCTCGAGGCATGTCTCGTGATTGCTTTCTTGTACATTTGTTTCTTCTGATATGATATGACCGATTACACAAAAAAAAAAATCAAATCGTAACTTACAATATAACTCACACTTACCGTAGGTAGAGAAGTTGAATATTGTTTGCTACCTATTAGAACTGGCCAAGGCAATTACGGATTTTTTTTTTTTTGGAGAAAGTCCCATCTATATATATATAAAGGATAGAAATGTACAGAATGAGCGGGAGATATACTCGTCACAAAGCAACCAGTAACAAACTACTGGTAAAGCAAGCTAACATATAGCTAACAAATAAGTAACTAAGGACCAAACTACCACGCGACCCGCCATAGTCGTCGAATCGCAGCCCTCTGCTCGAATTTAGTGGATAGACCACTAATCCGCAGACAAACAATGTTAATCACGTACGTTACAAGCCATTCTGGAGTCATGATGGTCCCCTCCCTCCATCGCTTGTTTCGTACCTGCCAAAGATGATAGACAAAAGATAGCACATGACGATACGCAGCTTGGATAAGGTGATTGCCTCGCCATCTAGCCGCTGCCCACTGTATACCCTCCCGCCACTCCCGATATGGCCACAGCCACCTTACTCGCTGCCGTAGCAACCTGAGACACTGACGAGAGAATGCACAATCAAAGAAAAGGTGCTGAGTCGTCTCATAGTGCAATGCATCACAAAGAACACATGCAGGTGTCCCCGCTTGCTGAGCCACCCATGGCTTGTCTTTGGTCGATAAGCGGTCCTGCACCCCAAGCCAAAGGATGAACTCGTGTGGAGGAACCCGTAACGGACCCCCAAAAAGCGCCGCCCAACACATAGGTGGCCGCCTATAGCGAAGCGCCTCCCTAATCAAGTGCGCTGAAGCACACCCATCCATCGATCCATTCCAACGAATCATATCATGGCTGTCCGGATCCACAGGTGGAAGGAGCCTGCTGAACTCAATATATTCAGCCGTCGAACGGCCCGGCCAGTTCCACCCTTGATGGTCGATTACCGCACTCAAGCGAGTATCCTTCGGGAGACCCATCGTAATAGGTCCTCTTGGATACTTTTCAAGTAGCGACGTACTGAGCAGCCACGGATCCTTCCACAGACACAAAGTAGACCCATCACCGATTCTAAACGACATCAGTGGTCGCATCACTGGCCGCAGCTGCATCATGTTTCGCCAACTCCATGCATCATTAGCCGAAATCTGGATATCCCATATTGACCGAGCATCAAGCCGCGTCCTATACAGCCAATCCACCCAAATCGATCCCGGCGTACGTGTAAGCACACTCCACAACTGCTTAACAAGTAAAGTCCTATTATCTACCCCAATAGATCGAAGCCCCATACCCCCTTCAGATGCTGGTAGACATAGATTAGCCCATGCAACCTTGGCCGAAGACCCTGACCACGAAAAACGCCTAAAGCGCATCTCCAGAGTCCGCACCACACCTTTAGGCAGGAGGAATACCCCAGACCAATAAGCATGTAGCGCCTGAAGGACTGACTTGATCAACTGGATACGTCCCGCATATGACAATGATTGATTCAGCCATGATCACAGGCGTTGATCAACCCTCCGTATCAAAGGTGCGCAATCCCCAATCGAGAGCCGCGATGAGAGCAGCGGCACCCCTAAATATCGTACAGGCAACTGCCCCACCCGAAATCCCATAATCAGCTTCAACTGCGTCGTTATCCCACTTGCCCTACGGGATAAATACATCTCACTCTTTGCTGGGTTAGGCTGCAGTCCTGATAAAGTCGCAAACCTCATCAACGCAGTCTTTAGAACACCCACCGACACATCATCTGCATGACTGAAAAGTAGTAAGTCATTAGCAAAAGCTAGCATAGGGAGCAACATAGCCTCACATCGCCAATGGTAGCAACATAGACCCATACAACATCGAATCCATCCAATGTAGGTCTGATGAAAACCCATGGCCTCAAGAACAGCCAATAAAAAACTTCATTCCACCTTGTCATATGCCTTGGCCAAATCCACCTTGAACATCGCTCGCGGTGGGTCGCCCCTTATTCTTATACCCCAAGCAGAGCTCCTGAGCTAAAAGAACATTATCGCTGATGCGCCGACCCGGAATGAAAGCGGTTTGCGATTCATGCACCAGCCCCCCCAATGACATCTTCAGTGGATTAGCCAGGATCTTAAAGATCACCTTATATAACACATTACAGCACGAAATTGGCCTAAAATCCGTCGGGCATCTTGGCACCTCGCCCTTAGGAATCAATGTAATGATGGTGCTGTTCAGCTCCTTAAGCAACCGCCCAGTCACAAAGAAATCCTGGACTGCCCCAATCACTTCAGGCCCTACTATACCCCAGGCCGCCTTGAAAAAAACAGCCGTGTAACCATCTGGACCAGGTGCCTTCTCGTCGCCTATCGAGAACAGTGCATCTCGGACCTCCATCGCATCAATCGGCCATATCATATGAAGCACATCTGCTGGGGAAAGCCTACGTGAAACAGCACCCTGCACCTCAGTAACAGTAACCGGTGATGCTCTCGCCGACTGACCCAGCAATTCCTTGTAGAAGCCAAGCAGCTCCCCTTCCACCAAACCCGAATCCTCAATGAGCTCCCCAGCCTCATTCTCTAGTGAAAGAATGCGATTAGCCACTCGTCGCAATGCCACCCTCTTGAAGAAAAAAGAGGAACATTGGTCACCATCCTTCAGCCAATGCAAGCTTGGCACGTTGGGACAAAGCTGAATGCTCGACTTCTACTGTCCTCGAGTAAAGACCTCTGCATATCCGTTCAAGCTCAAAAAATAATCCCTCATGTGGGTAACGTGCCGTAAAATCCTGAGCTATATCAAGGAAACACTTTGCTTCAGCCACATTTGCCACCAAGTCTCCTTTTTCTCGACGCAACTGCTGAAACAATGGCTTCAGCAACTTCAGCCGCCGAACCACCACAAACATGGGGTAACCCCGTATAGGGGTTTTCCATATACGCTGAACAAGCTCTAAGAAAGCTGTCTCCTTAGTCAAAAAATTCTCAAACCGAAAACTTATCCCTCTTCGTTGTTGCGCCGCCGCCCCCAAAAGCAGGGGAGAATGGTCTGATGTAGCTGGTAATTCACATCGAAAAAAGGACTCAGGATAGCTGACAAACCATTGAGGATTACCCAGCATACGATCCAGGCGGCGCCAAACCCCGGGCTCAGCCCAGTGCTGATTATACCACGTAAAGGCCTGCCCTATCGAAGGCAACGTGGTAAGATCACCACCAATCAAGCAATCACAGAACTCCTCCATATCCTGACTATTCGGCATGCCCCCTCGCCTCTCGTCCTCACGCAAAATAGCATTAAAATCACCCATGACCAGCCACTGCTCCGCCATTCGTGTTGCCGACATGTCAATCAGCTCCATCCATAGGGGGCCCCTTTCATCCCTCCTAGTCTTCCCATACACAAAAGATAAAAACAACGTCTCTCGCTTCTCTACCGAAACAACCCGACAATGGACTGCCTGAGTCGAGAACCCAAGAACCAACACGTTGAAAAAAGACGGATCCCACCCCACCCATATCCGCGTTCCTGGGCCATCATCATAGTCGAAGAACCAACTCCAGCGGGCTCGAATACTACTCGAGACAATCACAGCATTAGTCACCGAAACACGAGTCTCCATAAGGCCAATCAGACGTAAACCCTCACGTGAAATCAAATCCCCCACCGCCCTCCTGTGGTTTTGCTTGTTAAGACCACGCACATTCCACGAACCTATCCCAATCATGGATCCACCCTATCCAGAGCCACATGCACGTCGGATGCATGCGCTTCAGAGCCCGTAGGAAAGTGGATGGAATCATCAGCCTCATGAAAGCACAAAGCACCTCAAAGGAATTATGGTCATCTCGAGAAACCCCAGATTGTCCCGTCATGCGTGGCCTCCTTGAAGTCCCAGCTTCCCCAGTACTAGGACCATCTCGTGGCACCTCATCAGACGTCGGCCTCACCACAACAGCCTTCCCCTTAGCACCCACCTGTCGCCATTCCTCACGCTGCCTTCCACCGTGGTCACGCCGCATTTGTGCAACGCGAGTCTTATTCAGCATTGGCGCCATCTCTATCCCACCATCAGACCTAGACCCCTGCCGTCCGTGCCTTTGGCCCATCGGCCGAGGATCCCGTCGGACAGATTGCGGACCAGCCTTCCGCGCCGTGTTTTTAGGACAATTTGCGTCCCCATGTGCCCATGATTCACAGGAGCTGCATTTTGTCGGTCTCCATTCATACTCCACTCTCACCGGTATAACACCGGAGCAGCCCCCATCCTCACCGGGCAGCCTAATATTAAACGTGTCAACAAAGGGTGTAGCAAGCGTCTTCATCATGCAGACGCGTGCAAAATCAATCCGATCTCCAGCTGTCGTTATCCCGTCAGCAAAAAGCGGACGCCCCACAGCACTAGCCACCACTCCAAGTCCCGCCTGGGTCCAATACTCGGTTGGAACATTCCATAATTTCACCCAAAGTGGCACCTCAACAAGCTCTCGCCGCTCAAAGGACATGCCCGGCCTCCAAACCTCCAGAAACAAGAGCTGGCCTTGCTGAGCCAGGGAGCCCCCTCAAGCACCTCATTCATGTCCGTCGCCGAATTAAAACGAAATTTGAAGAAGCCATAAATAGTGGCACGGACCTCCACCAGCCCCCACCATATCGACCGCAAATAGCGTTCCACAAAAGGAAAATACGGCTTGCGTCCAAGGAAATACCCAACCAACGTATGATCCCATCGAGCAAATCCTTGCTTCGCCACCTCCCATGTAGGAGCCACCTCAGCAATACCATCAACTAGCTTAGGCTCCGTATACGTAAGGACCACGCGACGAGGAGTTGGTTTAGTCTGACGGCCCACACCAACCGAACCCGCCACCAGCGATGCAAACGTCTCCGAGACCGGCTCCAGTCTCGGGCCCAATAAACCCTTAGCACCCCCTATCGACACTGTGTCCGATGAAGGCCCAATAGAGTCCACCCTCGCCTCATGGGCCGTAACCCTAGGGTTGCCCCTAGGCCCATTAAACGCCATCACAGCCCTAGTGTCCGCCAGCGGCCCCGTCAGGCCCAACGCCGCCATCATAGGCGCTCCCACCGAGTTACTTGCCGATCGCTTCCCACCCCTCGCCTGCGAGTCACACACAACCCTAGGTGAACCAGTCAAGCCCGTGCCACAGCCAACAACACTTGCATGCTGCCCAGTTGCTGATCCTACCAGGCCCGAATAAATATCCAGGCCCGATTCCAGCGAAACCCTAGCCGGCAAAAGAACCGCCACCTCTACGTGGGGCTGCACTCCCATCGCTGCCCCTACATGATCCTGCACTCCCATCGCCGCCACCCCTTGGACCAGCGGGAGTGATTGATGTTCGGGCAGTCCAAGATCTCATCGCAGATATCGGAATATTTTTGCCAGACTCGGATTATCTTCAGCCTCCACAGCAAGGGCAGCGAGATCTTCCTCCGACAAAGACTCCCCGTCATCACTCAACAGAGATTCAGTCGGCTCAAACTGTCCCATATTGCCGCGTTTGTCATCATTAGCCGCAACCACACTTTGAGCAGAAACCCTAGGCCCATTAGGGTTAGGGTTGCAGCCCGTCACTTGAAGATCAGAACCAGAAGCCATAGGTCTCCCTGCCACCATGGCATGCTTCGATGTGGCAGTCCTTGATCCATCTGCCACCATATCAGCGTTGCCAGCACCAGTCTTGAGCGGTGGTGGAGTGCCTAGACGTGCACGGATATTGGATGATCCCACTAGATGCGAATCGCGCAAGGGCTTAAGAATCGAGCGGATCGGTGCAGCCCCTTTTCGCGCCTTGCCATCAATTCGATCAATCAATTCTGTAAAGCGTGTGCCATCAAATGTCGCTCCAAACGAAGGGTAATCAGCAGCAAGACGATCCAGGTTGGGCATCAATGGTGGATCTATCTCTGTCGAACGTGTTGAAGATGATACCAAAGGAGCCGTGGTAGAGTCTGAATCCATACTATAAAACGTATATAATACTCCAAGAAACAACTTCGTATTTCACAAAAACGAAGCCCTCCACCCACCGTCTGATCCCGGCGAGGGAGGCGAGTAGATTGCCGCCGGTGTCTACAAGGTGGTAGATAACGGCAGCGCGGTGTCGATCGATAAAGCCGGTGGCTGTGCGTGGATAGATTGTAGGTTGTAGGTGCTAGGGTTTTTAGAGAGAGAAGAGAGCGTTTTTAGAGAGAACCTTCATCATCTAGGGCTTTTAACAATTACGGATTTGCTGTTCTAATTAGCTATGGATTTACCTGGATTAATTAAATATTAGCCACTATTTAATCAAACTAAGCTCATCGATATAAATAAAGCAAAATTAAACGAATACTCACGCTTTCATGAATCGGCTCGTTTAATCTCACAGTGATAATAAATTCTAATCAAGATAGAAGATACAAATTATCGAACTAGATGACTATTTTGGGAGAGTGGGATAAAATTATCAAACTAGATGACTATTTAATCGCTTAAATTCCACAACTACCCAAGACACAACGATTACTTGAGAATCACAACTAGCATACATCCTACTACGGGTTTCACATTCTTCATAACTCAAAAATTTTCAAAACCGACTACTCTCTCTACTACTTTCTTTCTTCTTCTTCTTCTTCTTCTTTTTTTTTCGTTTTTTTTTCTTCATATACTCTCTTTTATTTTAAGGCCAAATCGAAAAACTTTCAACTCCAACAACTATAGGACAAATATAACATATATGACTAGTCTCATTCCCAACTCATCAATCTCAAAGTCGTGGAATTAATAATTCATCTAATTCGACAATGGTTTGAAAAGGAAGCCAAAAATGTAGATATGGGTAAGATATAGTGACTTAAATTCAACAAGAAACAAGGCTAAGGCTCAAATTGGCTCACTAAGTGATTAATATTCAAGGTAGGATCAATGTGAGGCCAATGGTTAAATCCTAGACGCCTTGTGTTTTGTACACAGAAGATCACCCGTGATATCAACATGTATAATAGAGCAAGTTCTAGAATAATCGAAACATATGTGACGCTCTCATAAAAAAATCAGAGTATAAAGATAAATACTCTTTCTTTTTAAGCTCGAATCTCACATATTTAAGTAGGCTTTATGTCTTCTTTTGCTCATTCATTCTTTAAATCAGTTGAAGAAAAGCAAAATAATCATCTTAATACCAAATTGCTATTCCTAATTGTTTCTCCCATGTTCTAGTTAATGCATATCGGTTTGCTCTAGACAAGAATTGTTCTCATCAACTATCTCCCCCCACACCTAAATTCTGCATTGTCCTCAATGCATAAAGCGAATGAAAATAGTAGCTAAAATCTAAAGATTTCCATCATCATTTTCATTTTAATATTTTTTTTTTTTGGGGAAAGATTCACTAATATAAATGAGGAAAAGTACAACAGCGTCAATACGCACCAACCCGTAACAGGCTACGGGCTAACAAATGGTCAAACAAGCTACCAAGCAATTCGCCACAGACGGCGCAAAGCAAGACGTTGCAAAGTAAATCTAGAAGAAATAGTACTCAAGCGCATACAAAGGGTGCTGACAATAGTGTCAACAATCAAAAAATCATCACGCTCATTCCCTTCCTTCCAGCGTCGATTCCGTTCCTGCCATATATGGTAAACGATCGACGCCAAAACATGGCGGTAAGCACTGTGCATCAAGTGGCTGCCTCGCCATCTCCGGGCAGCCCATTGAACACCCAAAGCCCACTCTCTATAGGGCCACATGAATCTGAGCTTGTGACGAAGTCGCATTATGCAACGACTAGAGAAAGGACAGTCGAAGAAGAGGTGGTCGATGGTCTCCGTTGCCCCAGTCCGACATAAGATGCATGTCGTTTCCCCAGCTGCCGCCACGATCCATGGTTTGTCTCGTGTCGCAAGTCTACCCCGTATTGTCATCCAAAGCAGGAACTCATGTCGGGGCACGCGAAGAGGTCCCCCAAATAGGGCAGCCCAAGGCACAGGGTCATGCCGTTGTCGTAACGAGTTCCACGCCAAGGAGTTACTAAATAGGCCATTTGAGTCCCCAATCCACGAGTAAGTATCAGTCGCTAGATAATTAGTCGCTGGTAGCTCCCGGCTGATCTCAAAATACTCTGCGGTGAATTGATCGGGCCATCTCCAGCCCACCTCATCAATGATGCAACTGAGGCGTGAATCGAGAGGGAGGCCCATAACGACAGGACCTCGTGGAAAGCGATCGGTAAGTGGCCCTGTCGAAAGCCACGGATCTTGCCAAAGTAGAAAAGTCGCTCCGTTACCAATATGGCACTGGATCAATGGTCGGATAGTTGGGCGCAATTTCAGCAGCTTGTTCCAACTCCAGGCCGCCGTTGCTGAAGGTCGAATCGTCCAAATCGATTTGTGCGCCAAGCGAGTATGATGGATCCATTGGACCCAAATCGAAGACTCATCCCTCCTAAGCAGCCTCCATAACTGGCCTAAGAGAAAAACTCGATTATCCATCTCGATGGATCGGATGCCAAGTCCTCCTTCCGCGACCGGGAGGCAAACATCCACCCAAGCCACCTTGGCTGTGGATCCTGCCCAAAGAAACCGGCGAATCCGCATCTCGAGCTCCCGAATAATGCCCTTAGGTAACATAAACACCCCAGCCCAGTACACATGAAACGCCAACAGCACGGACTTGATAAGCTGAACCCGTCCGGCATATGAGAGAGACAAATTCAGCCATGACCCAAGCCGGCGATCCAGTCGTTGAAGTATCGGAGCTCAATCTAGACGAGTAAGCCGCGAGGTAATGAGGGGTACACCGAGATATCGCACAGTACCTTCTGAGAAACCCATAATCGCCTGAAAAGCAGAGGAGAGGCGTTCGGCACGGCGGGATATGAACATTTCGCTCTTGGTATCGTTCGCTCGTAGACCCGAGAGTGTCGCGAAATGTTCCAAGCCTTCTTTTATAACTCCAACTGAGGTAACGTCGGCATGCGAGAATAGTAGTAAATCATACGCAAATGTAAGCATGAACAGGGACATTGCGTCACAGCGCCAATGATATTGGAAACCGCTGTTAGCCATAATAATCTGCTGTAGAATACCGTGGAGAATGTCCATGACCATAGTGAAGATATACGGTGAGATAGGGTCACCCTGGCGCAGACCACGCCTCCCAGTGAAGAATCCTTCAGCTCGGCCGTTTATATTAATGGACAAGCCGGTTGTCGTGAGGCAGCTACGGATCCATCCAATATACGTCGGATGGAAATTCAGCGCTTCGAAGATAGCGAGGATGAAGTCCCATTCGACTCGATCATAGGCCTTCGCAAGGTCGACCTTAAAAGCCACCCGTTCGGGAAGATGTTTGCTCCTATACCCATGGCAGATTTCCTGGGCCAAAAGTATATTGTGAGAGATGCGCCGCCCCGGTATGAAGGCCGTCTGTGTGGGATGCACCAGATCGCCCAAGTGGTCTTTCAGGCGTTCAGCTAGAATCTTCGATATGATCTTGTATAGCACATTACAGCAGGAAATGGGCCGATAGTCCGCTGCCCGTCGCGGTGATTCTCCTTTGGGAATGAGTGTAATGAGAGTGCTGTTAAGCTCCTTCAGAAGAAACCCTGTGCGAAAGAATTCCAGGATAGCATGCGTAACATCCCCTCCCACGATGTCCCATGCGGCGCGAAAGAAGGCCGAGGTGAATCCGTCTGGGTCTGGTGCTTTATCCTCCCCAATTGAGTGGAGCGCGGATTTCACCTCACTTGGGGTCACAGGCCGTACCATGTGGGCCGCATCAGCCGTGCTCAATCGCCGCGGCAAGAAGGCTGCCACGTCCGCCGCTCCAATGGGTGTGGCACGTGTAGACTCTCCAAGCATCGCCTGATAGTATCTGATCAACTCATGAGCCACCTGTACTTCGCCCTCCACGAGGCCGCCATTGGCGTCCTCTAGCGAGAAAATACGATTAGCCACTCGTCGCGTCGCAATCTTCTTAAAGAAGAAGGACGAGCATTGATCACCGTCCTTCAGCCAGGAAATCTTTGACCGTTGCCGTAGTAGCGATTGCTCAATTTCCACCGCATGCGCGTAAAGGTGACGGCACGATCGCTCAAGGTCATGGAATCGACGTTCACGAGGATACATCGTGGTAAACTCCTGGGCGAAGTGCAGGTACGACTTAGCCATATCAACATTCCTCGTGAGATCTCCTTTTGCCAGCCGCAGAAGCTTCAGACGTGGTTTGAGCAACTTCAGGCGCTGAAGCACAGAATACATAGGGTAACCTGGAACGGTCGTTTGCCATGCATGCTCCACTAAAGGAAGAAAGCGCTCATCGCCGACAAGAAAATTGGCAAAGCGAAAACACGATCCCCGCCTTCTCTCCGTACGCGCTGGTTGAAGTACCAACGGGTTATGGTCCGATGTCGCAGGCATGTCGCTTCCGTAGTGAATATCCGCGAACATAGTGAACCACGTCGGATTAGCCACCATCCGATCAAGTCTCCGCCATATCGCAGCCGGCCCTTGTTGATGGTTGTGCCACGTAAAGAAAGGCCCCATGCGTGGGACAGGTGCTAAGTCTGTCGCGATGAAGCAAGTAGCCAAGTCGTCGCAATCAATAGAATTTGGTGCTCCACCCCGTGCTTCATGCGGACTGAGAATTGCATTAAAGTCACCCATAACGATCCATGGTACCCCAGCCGGTGTTTGGGAGGTGCTCTCCAAATCAGCCCATAACTCCCGCCGTTCGTCACGATGATTTCTCCCATAGATAAAGGAAGCATAGAACGTTACCCGATCAGCAAGAGAGTCAATCTTGCAATGTATCACCTGGGAAGAGAATGAGTCGACCGTGACTGCCGCGTATCTAGAATCCCAGCCAATCCAAATGCGCGTTCCAGGTCCAGCATCGTAATCATAATACCAGCTCCATGCCTTGATAGAATTAGATATTGAGTCTGCGTTTTGGGCCGATACCCTAGTCTCCAGAAGTCCAATGATTATCAAATCCCATCGCTGAATCAAATCTCTTACCGCCCACCTATGGTCTGATTTATTCAGACCTCGCACATTCCATACGGCCGTAAGGATCATAAGGACACCGTTTTAAGGGTGCTCAGTGCAGCGACCCTACTTCTTAATTTAAAATAGTTGGCGGATTTTCCGCAACGAAGGCCGCGGAAGACCCATTTTACATATCATACTTTACAAAGATGTATATTTACAAAGGCCGTAGCCCCAAAATATTCAAAATATCAAAACGCCCTAATGCTGCTCCACAGGTCTTCATCCATGTACAGCCTCGCCATCAAAAGTCCGTGGAGTCACCGCCATCAGCCTGCCTCACTCGCGACGTACCTCGACGTCGGACTCGGTCGTACCTACAACACATAAAACTGAGCGATTGCCCAGTAGGTGAAAACATGCATGAATGCAGCGTGCGCTCAACCATCATCCCAAAATATCTCACCATAAATGCACGCTCGACTTTTACCTCTCAATCCATCTTATCATATCTCAACACAGGGCCCTAGGTTAGACTCGACACCTCGCGCGCCCATAACAATCACGGTAGCCTACACTGATAGCGTTTAGACGTTCACGCTACTGCCCTACCAGGTCGCTCCTTCCGCAAAAATAACATAAGAGACGGTTTTGCACCTCGGGACGTTCACGCCCGAGTAGACAGATCGATCACGCCTGTCTGCCGTCAGGTGTCATATATGAGTACTAACCTCGATTCCTATATGAATCATCAACACGATCACGATCTACCCCGCTCATCACTATATCAAAGTATCGCCGTATCGACACAGTACCCATCTCTCACAATGTCGTGATATGCGATGCATGTCATACAAGTCGCACATAATAACAATCACATCTCGTAAAACTTGAAGATTCGGAAATCTTTTTAATTTTCGAAAATAATACTTACTGCTGAAAATAAAATAATCGTTGACCAGGGGAAACTTAATCAAAACCCGAAAACATTTTAATTTAAAAGATTTGGGCTGAAAATAATTTTATTTAAAAGAATTGGGTCAAAAATAGGGCAAATGCCCAAAATAAATTCGTTGGTCAAACCCAAATATTTTCGGTCAAAGCCCAAACCTAATTCGCGAAAACCTATTTTCAAAACTTAGTCAACCTGAAAAAAAAACTTCAGGTCAAAGTTTGAAACTTTAATGAATTTCGCGAGATCATTTGATCAGACCCGCGAAACCCAGTTTAGGCCCGCGAAAAGCCCGACTCCCCTCACAGGAATCACCCCGCAAATTTTGAAGTCGGCCCGCGAAAACCTAAAATCGGCCCGCGATGTCTCACGGTTCGCGAAAGACCTCAGCCCGCGAAAACCTAAAATCTGGCCCACGAAAACTTTCTTTACTCACACCTTGCGAAAACCTCTGGCCCGCGAAAACTCTTACTCGACCCGAAAATATAAAATTCGCCCGAAGACTTTACTGTTCATGCGAAAACTAATTTCCATGCATAAACCCTAAATCTCTGGGAATTTCATCACACGAACATCCTCCTAACTCACATAAACACCTAAATAGATTATAGAACTCATATGCTGAGCTCGAATAAGCATCATAACACCTCAAAAACATCACGAAAGTACCAGAAATTCGAAATAATGGGTTTTCGAACCCGGATGACCTTTCATCCGAATTCTGAGATTTTTCGAAAACTAAAATAGGGTTTGTAGATGGTAAAACCACCTACCTTTCCTCCTAGCTATTTATAACAGATTTGTAAGGTTGAGCTGGCTGAAAATTTGATTGTTCTTGGCTCGGGAATTCCTTTCCTTTCGCTCTCCTTTCTTCTTTTGCTCACTTCCTATTTTTTATTTTTTATTTTTTTCTTTCCCAACGTTCCGTTTTCCTTATCTCTTATAATGGTTAGTATTACACATTTTACAAGAGGGTGATAAAAGCTTACGTAGGTTTCCCTTATCATTAAGTAAGGGTTTATCTTTTCTTTCTCTCTTGGGCCATGTTGGGTCTTTAATTAACTTAATTGGGCTCTAATGTTATTTGGCCTAATTTGTTTATCGAGCCTTTTGTTTAGCTGGGCTGAATTCGTTTGAATATAATATTATTTGGGCCGAGTTTCTCATCCTGATTTCATTAATTCGAACATATACCAAATTAATTCCATTCTAATCTATTAAATTTTTATGGTTATTACACTCAGGCCCTTGCTTGTGGTTTGTTCATCGATCCGCGACTCATGCATCATGTCGTTGAAGATTGTCCTCGGCCCAACACCGCTATCAACTATGGCATCCTCCAAAGTTTTTGTCAAAACTTCAAACCGATTCGTGGAATTCGTATGTGAACCATGTGGTTTTTGCCGAGGAGGCGACCGCTGGCCATTGGGTTTCTCATTCCGTGGCGGAGTTGCCGCACTGTTCAGGCCGGGGTTTGGACCATGGGTCTTCTTCCCAACCACTCGCTACTCCGTTCGCTGTGGTTGATGTGCTTTCGGCTTAGCCACCGCCGTTGGACGAGGACGCTGAGGGCAAGTAGCTTCCCCATGAGTGTAAGATGCACACACCTTACATGGGTTAGGCCGCCATTCATATTCAACGCGCACCTCAATCTCCCTCAAGTAACTTCCATCCGGCGTGGGGAGTCGAAGCGCAAGCTGATCAAGGTATGGCTCATCGAGTTTCTTCAAAACACAAACCCTAGCATATTCAATACGCTCCATACTAAGAGTCATCGCATCGGGGAAAAGTGGCTTGCCAACCGCACTCGCAATTATTCCAAGCCCTTCCGGGGTCCAAAATTCCGACGGCAACTCACGGAATCGCACCCATAACGGAACTTCCTCATGTTCCTGCTTAGCAAGGGTCATCCCAGCCCGCCATTCTTGGAGGAACAGCGGCTGCCCTTGGTACAGATATGGCCCACCCTCTATAGCCGTAGCCATCGCGTCGGCGGAACGAAACCGGAGCTTAAAGAATCCAGTCGAGGTGGCACGCACTTCCACCAAAACGGTCCATAGGGCTCTGAAAAACTTCTCAGCCATCGGGAAATAGGGTTTGCGCCCGAGAAAGTAGCCCACGAGAGTATGTTCCCATCTCGCCATGCCCTTCGCTGCCACATCCCATGGTGGCTGAACCACCACCTTGCCCGAACTGAGGATCGGCGGAGTGTATTGCAGACGAACACGCTCATGAGTGCGTGGATGTTTGAGCCCTCGCGCCACCTCAGCAAACGTGTGCGTCGTAGCAGCCCATGGCCGTTCAGACACGGGTCATTGTGGCTGTAGGGGCTGTGATTCGCGCGCTAGGGTTTCAGCCGATGATCGAGCAGGCCCCTTTGAAACGATCGCTAGGGTTTCAGCCGGTGGATGCAAGGTTTCAACAGGGACGATCGGTGCTAGCTGAAACGGTACGGCAGCCCCGACAATCTGCAGGCCCAAATCAGTAACGTGGGTCTCATCCTCAGAATCTGAACCGACTACATCAGAATCGCGTCGGGGAGGTGGCGGCGTCCCCTTGCGAAGAATCATCGGCGGTCGGATGGTCTGATAGCGCAAGGACTGATCGGTCTGCACGGCACGACGAATACCCTGGGCATCCAATCGACCACTGACCCGTCCTAACAACGCCCCAAATTCGGCAGAATTGAAACGAGCCCCAAACGATGGATAATCCCGGCGGAGTGAATCAAGGGACTCGAGAGGCAGTTGCGGCGTCGATCCTTCAGCCGACGTGGATGATGAGGAGAGCATCGATCCACATATAGAAGAACTCGTCGACATACTTGTAGAAGAAGAAAACCGAAAAAGAAAAAAACGTGAAACAAAAATCGAAGGGAGATCGTCTGAACCCTCCCCCTCCGGCTAGGAATCCGGCGAGGAGGCAGCTACCACCGGCCGGCCGAGATCAGGCCGGAGACGGCGGCGGTAGGCGGCGCGTGAATGGGCGGTAAAAGAATTTTGAAATCTTCTCTCTCTAGGGTTTTACTTGCCCAAAGGGATTATTCGAGAGCTTTTCCTTCTCTTTTCTTTGTGCTGTGGCTGTTTGATCTCTACTCACTTTCTTGAAGATACAGAAAAAGAAGAGGATATGGAGAAAGCTTGCGACAGGCAAAGGGTCTTGCTGAATCACATCAAGCCATCCTTCACCTCTTCGTCCGTTGAAGATATTGAATCATCACTTTCTGCATCGATATGTTCAGCTGGAGACAGTGCATCATACCATAGGTCTTCTGTCTTTGGTGACGATGTTGTTATAGTTGCTGCATATCGAACTGCTCTTTGCAAATCGAAGAGGGGTGGTTTTAAAGATACATATCCCGATGATTTGCTTGCACCAGTTCTGAAGGCGTTGATAGAGAAAACAAATATCAATCCAAGTGAGGTAGGGGACATAGTTGTGGGCACAGTCCTTGCACCGGGCTCCCAAAGGGCAAGCGAGTGCAGAATGGCTGCATTTTATGCTGGTTTCCCAGAAACTGTGCCCGTTAGAACTGTGAATAGGCAATGCTCATCTGGCCTTCAAGCTGTAGCAGATGTTGCCGCAGCTATCAAAGCTGGCTTTTATGATATTGGGATCCGTCTTTTTTCAACGTGTGGGTTCTTGGTTCTCGACTCAGGCAGTCCATTGTCGGGTTGTTTCGGTAGAGAAGCGAGAGACGTTGTTTGTATCTTTTGTGTATGGGAAGACTAGGAGGGATGAAAGGGGCCCCCTATGGATGGAGCTGATTGACATGTCGGCAACACAAATGGCGGAGCCGTGGCTGGTCATGGGTGATTTTAATGCTAATTTGCGTGAGGATGAGGGGCGAGGGGGCATGCCGAACAGTCAGGATATGGAGGAGTTCCGTGACTGCTTGATTGGTGGTGATCTTACCACATTGCCTTCGACAGGGCAGGCCTTTACGTGGTATAATCAGCAGAGGGCTGAGGCCGGGGTTTGGCGCCGCCTGGATCGTATGCTGGGTAATCCCCAATGGTTTGTCAGCTATCCTGAGTCCTTTTTCGATGTGAATTACCAGCTACATCAGACCATTCTCCCCTGCTTTTGGGGGCGGCGGCGCAACAACGAAGAGGGATTAGTTTTCGGTTTGAGAATTTTTTGACTAAGGAGACGGCTTTCTTAGAGCTTGTTCAGCGTATATGGAAAACCCCTATACGGGGTTACCCCATGTTTGTGGTGGTTCGGCGGCTGAAGTTGCTGAAGCCATTGTTTCAGCAGTTGCGTCGAGAAAAAGGAGACTTGGCGGCAAATGTGGCTGAAGCAAAGCGTTTCCTTGATATAGCTCAGGATTTTACGGCACGTTACCCACATGAGGGATTATTTTTTGAGCTTGAACGGATATGCAGAGGTCTTTACTCGAGGGCAGTAGAAGTCGAGCATTCAGCTTTGTCCCAACGTGCCAAGCTTGCATGGCTGAAGGATGGTGACCAATGTTCCTCTTTTTTCTTCAAGAGGGTGGCATTGCGACGAGTGGCTAATCGCATTCTTTCACTGGAGAATGAGGCTGGGGAGCTCATTGAGGATTCTGGTTTGGTGGAAGGGGAGCTGCTTGGCTTCTACAAGGAATTGCTGGGTCAGTCGGCGAGAGCATCACCGGTTACTGTTACTGAGGTGCAGGGTGCTGTTTCACGTAGGCTTTCCCCAGCAGATGCGCTTCATATGATACGGCCGGTTGATGCGATGGAGGTCCGAGATGCACTGTTCTCGATAGACGACGAGAAGGCACCTCGTCCAGATGGTTACACGGCTGCTTTTTTCAAGGTGGCCTGGGGTATAGTAGGACCTGAAGTGATTGGGGCAGTCCATGATTTCTTTGTGACTGGGCGGTTGCTTAAGGGGCTGAACAGCACCATCATTACATTGATTCCTAAGGGCGAGGTGCCAAGGCGCCCGACGGATTTTAGGCCAATTTCGTGCTGTAATGTGTTATATAAGGTGATCTCTAAGATCCTGGCTAATCGACCGAAGACGTCATTGGGGGGGCTGGTGCATGAATCGCAAACCGCTTTCATCCCTGGCCGGCGCATCAGCGATAATGTTCTTTTAGCTCAGGAGCTTTGCTTGGGGTATAAGAATAAGGGGCGGCCACCGCGAGCGATGTTCAAGGTGGATTTGGCCAAGGCATATGACAAGGTGGAATGGAGTTTTTTATTGGCTGTTCTTGAGGCCATGGGTTTTCATCAGACCTACATTGGATGGATTCGATGTTGTATGACGACGACAGCCTTCTCTCTTAATCTGAGTGGTCGATCTGTTGGCTTCTTTGCAGGGAAGAAGGGTTTGCGCCAAGGAGATCCTATATCGCCATACCTATTCACGCTTGTCATGGAGGTCCTTCACGGCATTATAATGGATTGCATTCGTGCGGAGACGCGATTTCGCTATCATTGGCGATGTGAGGCTATGTCGCTCCCTATGCTAGCTTTTGCTGATGACTTACTACTTTTCAGTCATGCGGATGATGTGTCGGTGGGTGTTCTAAAGACTGCGTTGATGAGGTTTGCGATTTTATCAGGGCTGCAGCCTAACCCAGCCAAGAGTGAGATGTATTTATCCCGTAGGGTAAGTGGGACAACGACATCACACACCGCGGATGGTCATGGCCAGCGCAGACCAGCACGGAATACCTTGATATTGGCCCGATGCTTCCCCCGGTGGATCCGAGTACGTCAGATAGGGTACGATGGATGGCGAACCTGGATGGGCGCTTTTCGACCAGGACTGTGAGGGAAGCCATTCGGCTAAGGCGTGACAAGGTAGTTTGGGCGACACTGTTTGGTGGACCTCTTCGCATCCCACGGCATGAGTTTATACTTTGGATGGCCATCCGCGAGCGACTATCGGTACGTAGCCTACCATGGGTGGCGCAACGCGCGGGGACGGACACATGTCTTCTCTGTGAGATGGGAATCAGTGAGATGGTTGGCCATCTCTTCTTTTCTTGCGATTTTACAAAAAATTGCAGATTCCTTTTACGTAACAAGATCAAGTGGCGCATTCCTTATACGGACTGGAGACGTGGCATACATTGGGAAGCCGTGAGATGGAGGGGTCAGCACCTGCTCTATGCTTCATATCGACATATCCTTGCATCTCTTGTGTACCATATCTGGCAGGAGAGGAATAGGAGGTGGCATGACAACATCCGTTCGTCACCTACCCGGGTGGTGGCATTGGTCTTGGGGCTGCTTTGGGACCGACTGGACACTATTGGGGAGAAGTACGCACTACAGAAGGCGGGGGTACGACGTGTGTGGAGAGTTGCGTGGTAGTCGTTATGTTACGTTACTTTATTTTTATTTTTATTTTTATTTTTTATTTTTTTTGGTAAAGGGTCCTGTTATATATATAAATAAAATAAAAGTAGAATACAGCCTCAGTGGGGGCATACCCCCACATCAAACAAAGTACAATGAAAGTATGCACAATAGCAAACATACATTGCCTTCGAGAAGCATCAACCCGCATGCAAACCAAGCCCCATACAGGATTATCAACTAACGCGTAGGGCAAACAAGCAAATGTAGAGAGAAGGAACAAGCACTCTAACTACCAAGCAATCCGCCACACCCGTCGTAGTGCACAGGTCTGCAGCTGGTAATGGGGTGACAAGGTAGATAGGCGAAGACACAGCAGGGTCTCAATGTCATTCGCCAGCTGCTGGGGGGGGCGTAACTGTCCCTCCCTCCAACGCCTATTCCGCTCCGCCCATAAATGATAAACGAGCGAGGCGAGCACATGCCTGGGACCCGCCCACGCCAAGTGGTTCCCCCGCCACCTATGAGCCGCCCAAAGTACGCCCTCAAACCAGTCACTCATGGGCCAAGTAAAGCGCAGCTTGGCTTGCATCAGTCGAAGGCACCGCCTCGCATAGGAGCACTCGAAGAACATATGCCGGACCGTCTCCCCAACATCCGCGTCACAAAGCAAGCAATACTTTATTTTTTATTGTTCCTAGTAGCCTGTTACTGGTAGTTACTGGTAGTCATTTGGATGATACACCCACTTAGCATGTAATCTTGCTTTTATCATATATATATACGGGACTTCCACCAAAAAAAAAAAAAAAAAAAAAAAGTGGGATAACGACGTAGTTGAAGCAGATATGGGATTTCGGGTGGGGCAGTTGCCTGTATGATATCTAGGGGTGCCGCTGCTCTCATCGCGGCTCTCGATTGGGGATTGCGCACCTTTGATACGGAGGGTTGATCAGCGCCTGGGATCATGGCTGAATCAATCATTATCATATGCGGGACGTATCCAGTTGATCAAGTCAGTCCTTCAGGCGCTACATGCTTATTGGTCTGCGGTATGCCTCCTGCCTAAAGGTGTGGTGCGGACTCTGGAGATGCGCTTTAGGCGTTTTTTGTGGTCAGGGTCTTCGGCCAAGGTTGCATGGGCTAATCTATGTCTACCAGCATCTGAAGGGGGTATGGGGCTTAGATCTATTGAGGTAGATAATAGGACTTTACTTGTTAAGCAGTTGTGGAGTGTGCTTACACGTACGCCGGGATCGATTTGGGTGGATTGGCTGTATAGGACGCGGCTTGATGCTCGGTCAATATGGGATATCCAGATTTTGGCTAATGATGCATGGAGTTGGCGAAAGATGATGCAGCTGCGGCCAGTGATGGTACCGCTGATTTCGTTTAGAATCGGTGATGGGTCTACTTTGTGGTTGTGGAAGGATCCGTGGCTGCTCAGTACGTCGCTGCTTGAAAAGTATCCAAGAGGACCTATTGCGATGGGTCTCCCGAAGGATACTCGCTTGAGTGCGGTAATCGACCATCAAGGGTGGAACTGGCCGGGCCGTTCGACGGCTGAATATATTGAGTTCAGCAGGCTCCTTCCACCTGTGGATCCGGGCAGCCATGATATGATTCGTTGGAATGGATCGATGGATGGGTGTGCTTCAGTGCACTTGATTAGGGAGGCGCTTCGCTATAGGCGGCCACCTGTGTGTTGGGCGGCGCTATTTGGGGGTCCGTTACGGGTTCCTCGACATGAGTTCATCCTTTGGCTTGGGGTGCGGGACCGCTTATCGACCAGAGACAAGCCATGGGTGGCTCAGCAAGCGGGGACACCTGGATGTGTTCTTTGTGATGCATTGCACTATGAGACGACTCAGCACCTTTTCTTTGATTGTGCATTCTCTCGCCAGTGTCTCAGGTTGCTACGGCAGCGAGTAAGGTGGTTGTGGCCATATCGGGAGTGGCGGGAGGGTATACAGTGGGCAGCGGCTAGATGGCGAGGCAATCACCTTATCCAAGCTGCGTATCGTCATGTGCTGCATCGTTTGTGTATCATCTTTGGCAGGCACGAAACAAGCGATGGAGGGAGGGGACCATCACGACTCCAGAATGGCTTGTAACGTGCGTGATTAACATTGTTTGTCTGCGGATTAGTGGTCTATCCACTAAATTCGACCTGCAGAGGGCTGCGATTCGACGACTATGGCGGGTCGCGTGGTAGTTTGGTCCTTAGTTCCTTATTTGTTAGCTATTTGTTAGCTTGCTTTACCAGTAGCTTGTTACTGGTTGCTTTGTGAGGAGTATATCTCCCGCTCATTCTGTACATTTCTATCCTTTATATATATATATAGATGGGACTTTCTCCAAAAAAAAAAAAATTACGATCAAAATCATTTCGAAAAAGTTGTCAATCATACTAATAGATTCAGGTTCATCAGGATATTTCATAGCATCAAAGACATTCATAGTAAGTTTTTCGCCATCAAATTCAAAAGTAAGAGTTCCTGAATCAACGTCTATTTTAGTCTTAGCCGTTTACATGAATGATCTTCCTAATAAAATGACAGCAGAATCAATTGCATGCTCATCACCCATGTCTACTATGTAAAAATCGGCAGGAAAAATAAATTCGCATTTGTTCTTCGAGTGCTCCTATGCGAGGCGGTGCCTTCGACTGATGCAAGCCAAGCTGCGCTTTACTTGGCCCATGAGTGACTGGTTTGAGGGCGTACTTTGGGCGGCTCATAGGTGGCGGGGGAACCACTTGGCGTGGGCGGGCCCCAGGCATGTGCTCGCCTCGCTCGTTTATCATTTATGGGCGGAGCGGAATAGGCGTTGGAGGGAGGGACAGTTACGCCCCCCCCAGCAGCTGGCGAATGACATTGAGACCCTGCTGTATCTTCGCCTATCTACCTTGTCACCCCATTACCAGCTGCAGACCTGTGCACTACGACGGGTGTGGCGGATTGCTTGGTAGTTAGAGTGCTAGTTCCTTCTCTCTACATTATGCTTGTTTGCCCTACGCGTTAGTTGATAATCCTGTATGGGGCTTGGTTTGCATGCGGGTTGATGCTTCTCGAAGGCAATGTATGTTTGCTATTGTGCATACTTTCATTGTACTTTGTTTGATGTGGGGGTATGCCCCCACTGAGGCTGTATTCTACTTTTATTTATATTTATAACAGGACCCTTTACCAAAAAAAAATAAAAAAATAAAAAAAAATAAATTCACCACATTTAACCAAAACATCTTCAACCAATCCTTCAGGATAAATAATGGATCTATTTGCTAATTGAATGCAAATATCTGTGCACTTAAGCGGTCCCATACTCATTTCATTGAACAATGATAATGGCATAACATTGATTGAAGCTCCCAAATCTAACATGGCATTATTTATTTTTTTAGTCCCAATAATAACTGAAATAGCAAACATACATGGGTCCTTGCATTTTTGGGGTAATTTTCTTTGAAGTGCAGCGGAAACATTATCACTTACTAGGATTTTTCCTTTGGCTTTGTGTTTTCTTTTGCTCGAACACATTTCTTTCAAGAATTTTGCATAGCGTGGAATCTGCTTGACAACATCCAAGAGTGGGATGTTTATCTCAACCTTGCTGAAGGTCTCCATTATGCTTTTCTCTTCTTCCTTTTTTTCCTTAGCAAACCTTCCAGGAAAAGGTGGAGGGATGACAATATTAGGTTTATCGATAATAGGATTATTCCTTACCTTCTTCCTGTTTTCCTTATTTTTATCGACATTTGAAGATTCTGAGGGGGCTTCGTCACTAATTGGTTGACCAACCTCTCTCCCGTTTCGAAGAGTCATAATACTCACATTCTCCCTTGGGTTGATCTCGACTTGGGCTGGCAATTTTCCTTTTTCGTTTTGCATTTGACTCATTTGTACTGCCAGTTGGGATACTTGCCTTTCTAGGTTTTGCACGCTAGCGCGTGTTTCATGTATGCTGGATCGTGTCTCCTGTTGAAAAGTTGCAGGGCTATTGGCTAAATTCATAACAATATCCTCTAAAGACATACCTGGTTTTGAAGGTGCGGCTTGTTGATGAGGAATTGGCGGTCTGGGTGCTTGCTGTATAAAACCGGGTGGTCGATTTCCGTAACTCAAATTAGGGTGGTCACGCCATCCGGGATTGTAATGACTTGAGTATGGATCATAACGTTTTTGAGATGGACCTGCAAATCCTCCAATTGCATTGGCTTGCTCACTAGTGTCAAACTGATGTGACGGACAATTCTCTGTTGAATGTCCGGTAAGCGTACAACTACCACAAGTCTTCACATGATGAGTTCTCCCTGAAACAAGTTTCTCTACAAGCGAAGTTAGAGAATCTAATTTTTGCTCAAAAGATGTACTTACCCCCCGCTGGTCCGTTGTTTACCTATGTCTTGAAGTGTTCCAAATTGTTGTGTAGGATCGTGTACCGGGATCTGTGGGATTGGTCCCACCGCATACAGACTGATAGTCTATCCTCACTGTACCACCACTAGCCTTACCAGTGTGCTTTGTCCTCACTTGCACACACCTGAGCAAACTTCCCAGGGGGTCACCCATCCCAGTGCTACTTCAAGTCAAGCACGCTTAACTTTGAAGTTCTTATGGATGGGCTCCCGAAAAGGAAGGTGCACCTTGGTGGTATGAGTAGCACTTATCAAGTCTCTTATACCATTCCTTTAACCACTCTCATTCGGATATGGAACCGATTCATTCATGTACCCCTCCACCTAGAAGCCTGCCAGGAGCCGCTCATTGTCCGTGCACCTTTGCACCGGCGATCACTCCCCGCCCTCATCGGTCCCTGGTGTCACATGCCCACCAGCTTTCACCTGGTTCGTCCTCGAACCACACCGTACTGTGAGTGGATTCAGGAATGGTTTTTCATGCCTCACCGGTGTGGGATTCCTCAGCATTGCTACTGAAGAGGTGGGTTTAAGAGTCGCGGATTTGACCGGCTAGAGGGAACATTAGTCCCATACCTAACATGTTGTGCGTTTGTCGCAATGCTTGAAATCAAACGACGAGCTTCTTCAGCCGTCTTATCAACCAATGCTCCACCACTTGCTGCATCTATCATGTTTCGTTCCATTGGTAATAGCCTTTCGTAGAAATACTGGATAAGTGCGAATTCTGAAATTTGGTGATATGGACAGCTTGCACACAATCGCTTGAATCTCTCCCAATATTCGTGTAAAGTTTCTCCAGTAAACTGTCGAATCACATATATTTCTTTTCGGATGTTTGCGGCACGAGACGCGGGAAAGAATTTTTCGAGGAATTGCTTCTTTAGCTTTGCCCATGTAGTGATGGATCCAGATGGCAAGTAGTACAACCAATCTTTCGCATGATCAGCTAACGAGAAGGGGAATGCGCGAAGACTAATTTGATCTTCACTGACCCCGCTAGGCTTCATAGTTGAGCAAACCATGTGGAACTCCTTCAAGTGTTTGTGTGGATCCTCACCTGCGTTACCATGAAAGGTAGGAATTGGAAATTCAATGCAAAGTGGCTGCTGGTGAACATCTGGAGTGGCCATATCCAGATTTTAACTCAAAAGGTGTTTGAGGAATTGGAAATTCAATGCAAAGTGGCTGCTGGTGAACATCTGGAGTGGCCATATCCCTCAAGGTCAGACGGACTGGTGGTTGTTGCTGTTCAATTTCCATATCGCTCGATGTCTGACTCGGCGTCGGAAATTGGGATTTTCGATTTATCCTTTTGTTTCTTTGCCTTTCGATTTGCTCGTGAAGTCTTCTCTATCTCTGGATCAAATATTAGTATACCAGTACGTGAAGAACGGGGCATAAATTTGGGAAAGAAAAAAAAATTAAAATAAAAAAAATAAGAAAAAATAATCGAATTAAAAGTAGAAGTAAATAAATTAGACACCACCTTCCCCGGCAACGGCGCCAAAATTTGGTCGTGTCGCAAACGACCAAAAATGATATTTATCACCTTACTAAATACAAGTATAGATGAAGTAAGGATCGTCTCCACAGGGAAAATGGTTGATTTATTTCTAACTCAAAATTCGATCAAATATTTTATGTAGTAGGGGGGGTTTTGTTTGATAAAGTTCTAACGTAATAATAAACGTAAATAGATTGAAACTAACAGTGATAAAATAATAGTTGAAGGAATTATTCTCCACCTTGATTTAATTAACTGATCTTCGATCAAATAATATCATGTACGTGCAAGCATAATCAGTTATAATTATCGACGAACGCCTAATAACCAATCTCTTCTTAGTTTCTCGGTAATTAAGAGACGCTCTATAATTACTTCCCTAATCGAAAAATAATCTACGGGACGCCCTGTAAGATTTAAAGTTTTTTTTTTTTTTTGTGGAAGTCCCGTATATATATATGATAAAAGCAAGATTACATGCTAAGTGGATGTATCATCCAAATGACTACCAGTAACTACCAGTAACAGGCTACTGGGAACAATAAAATAAAGTAAAGTAAAGTAACGTAACATAATGACTACCACGCAACTCTCCACACACGTCGTACCCCCGCCTTCTGTAGTGCGTACTTCTCCCCAATAGTGTCCAGTCGGTCCCAAAGCAGCCCCAAGACCAATGCCACCACCCGGGTAGGTGACGAACGGATGTTGTCACGCCACCTCCTATTCCTCTCCTGCCAGATATGGTACACAAGAGACGCAAGGATATGTCGATATGAAGCATAGAGCAGGTGCTGACCCCTCCATCTCACGGCTGCCCAATGTATGCCACGTCTCCAGCCCGTATAAGGAATGCGCCACTTGATTTTGTTACGTAAAAGGAATCTGCAATTTTTTTGTAAAATCGCAAGAAAAGAAGAGATGGCCAACCGTCTCACTGATCCCCATCTCGCATAGAAGACATGTGTCCGTCCCCGCACGCTGGGCCACCCATGGTAGGCTACGTACCGATAGTCGCTCGCGGATGGCCATCCAAAGTATAAACTCATGCCGTGGGATGCGAAGAGGTCCACCAAACAGGGTCGCCCAAACTACCTTGTCACGCCTTCTCCGAATGGCTTCCCTCACAGTCCTGGTAGAAAAGCGCCCATCCAGGTTCGCCATCCATCGTACCCTATCTGACGTACTCGGATCCACCGGAGGTAGCATCGGGCCAATATCAAGGTATTCCGTGCTGGTCTGCGAAAGAGACCCAATTATTAACTAATAAACTCGGACGCCGGCTTATTAAAATCAAATCGTTTAACTTACAATATAACTCACACTTACCGTAGGTAGAGAAGTTGAATATTGTTTGCTACCTATTAGAACATACAAACAATTACGGATTTGCTGTTCTAATTAGCTATGGATTTACCTGGATTAATTAAATATTGGCCATTATTTAATCAAACTAAGCTCATCGATATAAATAAAGCAAAATTAAACGAATACTCAAGCTTTCATGAATCGGCTCGTTTAATCTCACAGTGATAATAAATCACGGTTTCGATAATCCTTCAACTATTAGTTAATTTAGCTACGAGACATACTAATAAAAACGGATCTACTAATTAATAACGTATGCATATAAAAGAACAATGGGTAGGCTAAGCAAAGACACACACATAAAACAAAAATGAAGACCTCAGAATAACAATGATTCTCCGAACCTTCTCTAAAACTTGGTAGCTCTCTTCTACTTCCGTGCGTAGAATTCCCAGACAGCGAGGCTCAGAGCGTCGAGATGGTCTGCGTGTGTTGAGCTCCTCTCCTCTGATGCTCTCGGTTGCTCGAGAGCTGCCAGCTCTTCGACCGTAGGCAGGTATATTTTTTCCGAGGTCCTCCCTTCTCCCCTTTTATTACCTGCTTAAGTTGATAACTATTCTTGGGTATCTTGGGTCTTGTGTTCTTCAGCGTGGATCCCCTATCTTATCGCCTCCTAATTGTCTCCTAATTCTTCAGCGTGGATCCCCATGAGATACGCAGCCCCCGATCTCTCTTTTTCTTTTCTTTTTCTCTGCCTTGGCTCATGTGTATGTTTTTAATGCGACTGTAAGTCCTTGTCTCAGAGAAAAAAACAATTCAAAGTTATCCAATTCTCCAATCTTCATGAGCCACGTGTAAACCCAATCAATCATTGAGCTACTTGCTTAGTTGTTGGTTTGCGATTTTGTCCACCGTTCAATTATATTGGCTAGTCAACCAATAGCACCTGGTCAATATGATAGAGTGCGAGCCCGGCGAGTGGGATAATGCATACAAGAGTTTGTCGTTTGCATTCTTGATTTCTTCCGTTTCTTATTACGTCTGAATATTCAAATTCTCGGTCCTTGTCGTTCCTATATCTGCAAATATTATACATGCACATAAACTTGGAAATATTCGAGGATATTATGAATATATAAGGACCGGTGATGCGTGTTTATGGGTATAAAAAGTATATAATATTCTCACTTATCAATCCATTATGTTTTCAGGATAAGTTCGAATTTTTTCTTCATGTGTGGATTTTTGCTTCTTGTAGCTTTCATTGAGTTCTTTGTAGTCAAATGGAATTTCTGTCTTGTGTTTGTTTTTTCGTTTATCTTCCTCAATTTTATTTGATTCTGATTCTTCAATGAATCGCATTAAGCTCGTCAACCCTAGACCCATGTATTTGAGATTATAGAGTTGGGCACAATTGAAGGATTTTTAAATCCTAAACCTTGTTGAGGATCATAAAATTGTGTGTTTTTTGGTTGATTGAGAAAGATTATTTGTACAGAATGTCCATATTTTGTTATTTGGTCTTCTAATTCTTTAATTTTTATGTATAATTTGTTTCGTTGTTCAAGAAGACTTTTATTTTTAGATGTACTATTAATTAGTTCTCTTAGGGTTATTTTATTGTGTTCAATTAATTAGAATTATCTTTGTAGTTTATTTAAATAGATTTTATTTAAAGAAAGGCTTAGTGTAAGTGGGCTTTGTTAGGGGCCCAAATATTATATACCAATTATGTGGTATAAATACAAAAACCCTAACACATAATAAAATGTGTATTGTGTGAAAATCAAAGTGAGCCCCCAACCTCTCAAGAACACACAACACCCCACGATGAGCTAACCTCTTCCGATCTTCAAATCGTGGTAAGATCATTTCAATATATGTTTAGTTGGATATTTAGGGCCTTACAAGTGGTATCAGTTCATCTTTACAAGTAGATAACTCTAAGGTAAGAGTTTTTATGGATTTTTCTTGTATTGTGACTTTAGAATTTAGAAGAGTTATCCTTTCTTGTTCTATTTTGAGTTTATTATTTAGTACGGCTCTTCCTTCAAGACATTCTTTCAATATTTTTTCATTATTTTGTAAATGTTTTTCTAATTCTTTCGGTGTCTGTCGTTCATGGTTCATAGTTTTTATGTTATTTTTTAATTTGTTTATCTGTTTATTGAAATAGAGTTTCCGAGAATTTACCTTTGGTTCTTCTGACGAGGAGGCAGAGGCAGTGTCGGAAGCGTTTGTGTTTTCATCGTCAGAGTATTCCACCTTGACCATTAAGGCGCAATGGTCTGTCTCGGAGTCAGAGGAGTCATCCAGCCAATGATCTTGTTCGGCCATAAGAGCTATGCCAGCTTCCTTTTGTTTGGTTAGTTGTAATTTCTTGGCATAGTATGTGGTGTCTTTCTTCTTTGGCTGTCTGCAGTCTTTTGCAAAGTGCCCGGGTTTGCCGCAATTGAAGCACTTTGTTTGTTTGTCGACTGTGTGTGGCTCAGAAGTTTCTGCTGACTTATCTCTATTTCGAGAGGTAGAGGTTCTTTGTCTAGTTGATGAAGAGGAAGCCTTTTTCTTGTAAAAATTTTTTGTACCCTGGCGAATCCTTCGACATTCTTTGTTTCCTTTGTCTATGGTAAGAACACGCGAGACGAGCGTGGGGTTCTTTGGGAGGAGCTTAATTCCATGGCGGAGTTGAGATCTGAGGAACCGTGGGTTGTGATGGGGGACTTTAATGTGATTCTGGATGGTAATGAGACTCGGGTAGGGGTTCCTACACACGCTGATCTCTTGGAGCTGAGTACTTGCCTTACTACTGCTGACCTGGTTACGCTTCCTATGATTGGCCAGTTCTTCACCTGGTTTATAATCAGCAGAGGGAGGGAAGGGGTATTTGGAGGAGGCTGGATAGGATGTTGGGTAATCCATCTTGGTTTGCGCGCTTCCCGCACGTTCGGTACCGGTCTTGTCTCCCTGGGATCTCGGACCATTCCCCGTTGATTCTGGAAGGGAATGGTGACAGAGCTCGGAAAAACTGCTTCTGATTTGATAATTTCCTCACGCAGGACCCAGTTTTTCTGGAGTTGGTCAGTAGGGGTTGGTTAGAGAGAGTGGGGGGTACTCACATGTATTCTGTCATCCAGCGACTTAAGGGCCTTAAACTGCCCTTGAGGGAACTTCGACGTAAGAAGGGTGATCTTGCTAAGAATGTTGAGGAGGCGCGGCGGTTCATAGAGATTGCTCAGGAGTTGTCTTCTCGGTTTCCTACCAAGAACCTGCTACTTAATCTGGTGTGGTTCTGTCGTATGCTCTACACCCGCGCGGTTGAGATTGAGCACTCTGCGATCTCTCAGCGGGCTAAGCTTGCCTGGCTGAAGGATGGGGATCAGCCTACGACCTTCTTTTTCAAGAAGGTCCAGATGCATAGAGCTTCCAACCGCATCTTTTCTCTCGAGGATGATGATGGTCAGCGTTTGGAAGGTGAGGATCATGTTCGTGATGAGCTTAATGGTTACTATAAGCAGATACTTGGCCAATCTGCTCATATGCATCAGGTTGAGGTTGAGGATGTTCGATCTTTCATCTCTTATTCTATTTCACCTGATGAGGCTTCTGGGCTGGTGCGACTGGTGGATGAGAGGGAGATTCATGAGGTGGTGTTCCTTCTCGCGGATGATAAGGCGCCGGGACCGGACGGTTACACTGCTACCTTCTTCAAAGCAGCTTGGTCGGTTATTGGGGGGGATGTGACGGCGGCGGTGCAGGAATTCTTCCAGACGGGTCGCCTGCTTAAGGGTGTGAACAGCACCATGATTACCCTGATTCCTAAGAGGGAATCGCCGAGACATGTTGCTGATTTTAGACCGATTTCCTGTTGCAATGTCCTTTACAAGATCATTGCTAAGATTATTGCTAACAAGATTCGGCCTATGCTTTCTAAGCTGGTCCACCCATCTCAGACCTCTTTTATTCCTGGTAGGCGTATTGGCGAAAACATCTTTCTTGCTCAGGAAGTTTGTTGTGGCTATGCGAGTCGTCAGAAGCCGCCTCGTGTCGCTTTCAAGGTCGACCTTGCTAAGGCCTATGATAAGATTGAGTGGAGTTTTTTCTTTGCTACCCTTGAGTGCTTGGGCTTTCCTTCTGTTTTTATTGGGTGGATTCGGAGTTTTGTGTGTAGGTCACAGATTCGTACATCCAATCAATGAACTCGAGATTAGATCAAATGAGAATTACGTTGATTAAACACGTGCGGAAGCTTTGGGTAATTATCAATCAATCTTCATTAAACCTCAAGCTTTCTCAACAAGCAATCCCTTTCTCTCTCTACAATTAAGCCCTAACTAATGATGATGGTGAGAGAGATATTCTAGTGAGAGAAAGCTAAACCTCAAGTTGTGTGTATTTTACACACACTTGTCCTATATATACCAAAGCATTGGTATATTTACACTTTAGTCCCTATATTTACATAAAATACAATTAAGTCCCTAGACAAAGATAACATGATTATTGAACACTATAAAATATTCCTAACAATCTCCCCCTTAGTGTTCAATTGTCATTGAAGCGCCGGTTGTCTTTGTCTTTGATAATCTTCAGTCTTCATCATCATTTGAATTTGACACGGTCTTTGTTGCTGTCTGAAGAAATAGCTGAGGACTTCTGGAGAATCTTCAGTCTCCCCTTATTTACATGCACCCTCTTTTTCTTCATTGCAACTTGAATATTCGTCACCTTCTTGCATATATCAGAGTCGTGCGGATCGTCAGCATTGACTTGTCGTGTATGCTCGAACCATGGAGAGATGTCTTGTTTGTTGTGGTTCAATACGTGCGTTGAAAGCTTGGCTTCTTTAATGAGTTCACGTGCTTGGCCTCCTTGATACACTTCTCCCCCTCATGGAGATTCATTTGTATAACCAGAGTGTTCGCTGAACGTGTTGACGTTGAATTCCGGATGAAGTACCTGAAAACGAGACAGACGACCGATCATCATGAAATATCCCTTGATGTCACTCTTGGTCATTGATGCAAAGTCACACAGACTTGCATTTGAAGGGACTACGGGGCCACATAGGCATCCCGTTGACATCATTCCAGAGTCATGCTCCAGAAGATGGCTTGTTACCGTTGTTGTTTTGATGTTGCAACGGCAGGACTTCCTTCTGATCATAGAAGCACATCATTTAATGATGCGTCTACAGAAGTTCTGGCATGGTCACGTAGACCTGCAATATGTATGTAAAAGAATGTATGTGTCCTAGAAAAGTTTTAAAAAATATTTAGGCTATGAGGACACACTAGACATTTACGTGTTCAAGAAAGTCGTGGTGTGGGGTTGTGGACCACTTTGTTCAATATCTCCCGTTTCCAAATGAAACGTTGATAGCTTATGCGGTTCCCCGTGAGATATTGAGACATTTGCCTTTAGGGAAACAAATGAGTAGCTAGGAAAGGGTGTGCATGCGCTTTTGGACCAGATGAAGCGTCTTCTACCCGGGATCTGATAAATCAGTCCTGTACCTATTGGGTTATGGCCCGGATAATTTTGTGGTTGAGTTGTGATAATTACATCGTGATTCGCTCAAAATCCTCACATACACTCGGGGTTGTTCCTGGGATAGGTGCAGTTGGGATGAACTGAACCATGGGAACAGGTATGTGAACAACTCGTGTTGTCCATGCGCTAATTGATGTTGACACTCCCTCAAAGCGTGAAGTTTGTCTTCAGGGCATTCTCTTTTAATCTCTGCGCCTTCTTAGGTAACGCTCCCCCTAAATTGTTGCGCTATTCCTAATGTGATGCCCTTACTCCCCCTAAATAGATGCACTTTTGTGAAATTGCATATTACAAAAAATCAAGCGCCTTTTGTATTTGAAGTGACGCTCCCCAATAAATGTGTCCTTTTGCACCTATAAGTATCACTCCCCCTATAACATATACGCTTTTTACATTAGAACTATAGTAATACGCTCTTTGGAAGTTCATGCGTCTTGCCTATCTATCTATCCACTCCCCCTGAATAAAATAATATAGAATATGAAGACCGACTATTCTATAAAACTAAGCGCTATTTATAGTAAGTCGAACTCTTTATGAAAATTAAAAACTGAAAATATAGAGTTTGACTCCCCCGAAATCCAAGCGCTTTTTGAATTTTGAAATCGGCTCGACCTTCTTTAAACATTGTAGCTCAAAAGTTTTTCTCCTTTTGTTTTTTTTTATAGCCTTTTTCTTTTTTTTTATTGGCCTTTTCTTTTCTTTTTCTTTTTTTTTCTTTGTTTTTTTTTTGCCTTTCTTCTTTTGTTTTTTTTATTGGCCTTTTCTTTTCTTTTTTTCTTTTTTTATGGCCTCTATTTTTTTATAACGAAAAAATAAAAATAAAAACAATGTCAAATCAAGAGCTTTGGAATAGTCTTGATTTGGTGTGTTTGCTCACGTCACGTACCGATCACGTGTGTGGAGCAAACCAAATACCACACGTGTCGGGGTCTTGTACGACTGCTCATCATCGCATACCGACCATACATGTAGAGCAATCGTCGTCTATTTACCATGTATGATCGGGGACCTGCAAAACATTATCAGGACTTTCGTACCCATTTTTGGACGGGTCCTCCCTGATTAGTAGATAACATTTTAAGCATAGAAGGTTCAAATTTGGAATCAAAATTATCACATAAAGTAGTCATAGGAATCCACATTTGTTGAGGACTACTTATTTCCATTTGTAGCTTAGGTTTCCAAATTTGTTGAACCTTATTGAAATTTAACGTTTCAGCATCGGTGAATGTGCGTTTTTTTGTAGAAGAGAAAAATTTCTCTTTCGCCAGTCGCTTAAGATGCATTTTGGATTTGACTTTGACCGGGTACTTGAGAGAGGAATACGAGCTTATAGAATCAATAGCATTAAGTATAGAAGTATCGTATTTCCTACCTTCTAGACTCACATCATTCACTTTGTAATGTGTATTAAATGAGCTACTTTTGTTTAGACAATTATTTTTTTTAGACGTTTCAGTTTTAATAGAGAATGTATAATCATTTTCTGCTTTAGTTTTAGTAGCTTCGTTCTTTAATTTTGATTTTAGAATGACTTTGGGTATTTTTGGATTAGGAATAGAGGTAGAACCAAATTTAGTCGTGGCGATAGAAGATGATTTGTCTTCCCCTATTTTTTCTTTCTTGATAGCTTTAGTCATTCTTGCGTCTTTTTGAGAGGAATTTTTTAGAATTAAATTCTGTTAGGATCATTTTCTAGTGTTCATCATATAATCTGTATTGATGTATTTCTTATTGGGTCATTAGCTTAATGAGTTTGCTAGTTCGGGGCATTCTTGTAATTATACCAAAGTATGATTGGTATAAATAGTGGGCTAGGGCTTATTTTAATGTAACACTTCTCATTTGAGAAAAGAAGTCTATATTTTAGCTAAACCTAGAAATGTGTGAACTCTCTCTCTCTCTACACTAAACAGCCGCCACCTTCACATAAAGCACGCACAAACACACACTCGAAGGAGTGCACTATTCAATTGAGTTTGAGAGCTCTAGCTTGGATTAGGGACCTTCAAGTGGTATCAGAGCCACCGTGAGGTTTGGATGGAAGTGTCTAGCTTCGTTAGATCGATTTTTTACATGTTTTTGCTGTTGAAGATTCAAAAACCCATTTTTAAGCTTTTCGCAACATGAACTTTGCGTTCTTTGCTTCGTTTTGGGTTTTGACTGGTGTTTTTGAGTAGTTCTGTGCCGATTCTATCATTTTAGCTCATTACCCAATAGTTTCCAGCTCTTTTCGGCATTTTCTAAGCTTTACGACCTTCAAAATCGACGTTTTCGGTACCAGAACTGTGCTTTTCGGTACAAGAACACGCTTATTTCTGCAGGAAAAGTTTTCGGCACTGAGGTTTTCGCAGCTACAGTACCTCCAGAAGTTTTCGCAATCCAAAAGTTCTCGGCACTGAAGTTTTCGCCGCTATAGTGCTCTCCAAAGTTTTCGCAATCTTAAACGTTTTCGGCACTGAAGTTTTCGCCGCTACAGTGTCTGAAAAAGTTTTCGCAATCAACCAAAGTTTTCGACACTGAGGTTTTCGTCGCTACAGTGTCTTCAAAAACTTTTCGGTATCTCAAAGTTTTCGGTGCCACAAAGTTTTCGGCATCTAAAAGTTTTCGGCACTTCTAACTTCTCGGACTAGCAAACTTTTCGGTACTCTGTCTTTTTCCGAAAACTCATTTTAAAATGAAAACTCCCTTACGAAAACATAAAACTTTTCGGACTCAGAAACTTTTCGGCAACAATCTTCAACTCCGCTAAGGAATGAGAAACCCAATGGCCAGCGGTCACCTCCTCGGCACAAACCACATGGTTCACATACGACTTCCACGAATCGCTTTGAAGTTTTGACAAAAACTTTGGAGGATGCCATAGTTGACAGCAGTGTTGGGCCGAGGCCAATCTTCAACGACATGATGCATGAGTCGCGGACCGACGAGCAAACCACAAGCAAGGGCCTGAGCACCCTTAAAACGGTGTCCTTATGATCCTTACGGCTGTATGGAATGTGCGAGGTCTGAATAAATCAGACCATAGGTGGGCGGTAAGAGATTTGATTCAGCGATGGGATTTGAAAATCATTGGACTTCTGGAGACTAGGGTATCGGCCCAAAACGCAGCCTCAATATCTAATTCTATCAAGGCATGGAGTTGGTATTATGATTACGAGGCTGGACCTGGAACGCGCATTTGGATTGGCTGGGATTCTAGATACGCGGCAGTCACGGTCGATTCATACTCTTCCCAGGCGATACATTGCAAGATTGACTCTCTCGCTGATCGGGTAACGTTCTATGCTTCCTTTATCTATGGGAGAAATCATCGTAACGAACGGCGGGAGTTATGGGCAGATTTGGAGAGCACCTCCCAAACACGGGCTGGGGTTCCATGGATAGTTATGGGTGACTTTAATGCAATTCTCAGTCCGCATGAAGCACGGGGTGGAGCACCAAATTCTATTGATTGCGACGACTTGGCTACTTGTTTCATCGCGGCAGACCTAGCACCTGTCCCATGCATGGGGCCTTTCTTTACGTGGCACAACCATCAACAAGGGCCGGCTGCGATATGGCGGAGACTTGATCGGATGGTGGCTAATCCGACGTGGTTCACTATGTTCGCGGATATTCACTACAGAAGCGACATGCCTGCGACATCGGACCATAACCCGTTGGTACTTCAACCAGTGCGTAGGGAGAGAAGGCGGGGATCGTGTTTTCGCTTTGCCAATTTTCTTGTCGGTGATGAGCGCTTTCTTCCTTTCGTGGAGCATGCATGGCAAACGACCGTTCCAGGTTACCCTATGTATTCTGTGCTTCAGCGCCTGAAGTTGCTCAAACCACGTCTGAAGCTCCTGCGGCTGGCGAAAGGAGATCTCACGAGGAATGTTGATATGGCTAAGTCGTACCTGCACTTGGCCCAGGAGTTTACCACGGGGTATCCTCGTGAACGTCGATTCCATGACCTTGAGCGATCGTGCCGTCACCTCTACGCGCATGCGGTGGAAATGGAGCAATCACTACTACGGCAACGGTCAAAGATTTCCTGGCTGAAGGATGGTGATCAATGCTCGTCCTTCTTCTTTAAGAAGATTGCGACGCGACGAGTGGCTAATCGTATTTTCTCGCTAGAGGATGCCAATGGCGGCCTCGTGGAAGGTGAAGTACAGGTGGCTCATGAGTTGATCAGATACTATCAGGCGATGCTTGGCGAGTCTACACGTGCCATTCCCATTGGCGCGGCAGATGTGGCAGCCTTCTTGCCGCGGAGATTGAGCATGGCTGATGCGGCCCACATGGTCCGGCCAGTGACCCCAAGTGAGGTGAAATCCGCGCTCCACTCCATTGGGGAGGATAAAGCACCAGGCCCAGACGGATTCACCTCGGCCTTCTTTCGCGCCGCATGGGACATCGTGGGAGGGGATGTTACGCATGCTATCCTGGAATTCTTTCGCACAGGGTTTCTTCTGAAGGAGCTAAACAGCACCATCATTACACTCATTCCCAAAGGCGACTCACCGCGACGGGCAGCGGACTATCTGCCCATTTCCTGCTGTAATGTGCTATACAAGATCATATCGAAGATACTAGCTGAACGCCTGAAAGACCACTTGGGCGATCTGGTGCATCCCACACAGACGGCCTTCATACCGGGGCGGCGCATCTCTGACAATATACTTTTGGCCCAGGAAATCTGCCATGGGTATAGGAGCAAACATCTTCCCGAACGGGTGGCTTTTAAGGTCGACCTTGCGAAGGCCTATGATCGAGTCGAATGGGACTTCATCCTCGCTATCTTCGAAGCGCTGAATTTCCATCCGACGTATATTGGATGGATCCGTAGCTGCCTCACGACAACTGGCTTCTCCATTAATATAAACGGCCGAGCTGAAGGATTCTTCGCTGGGAGGCGTGGACTGCGCCAGGGAGATCCTATCTCACCGTATATCTTCACTATGGTCATGGATGTTCTCCACGGTATTCTACAGCAGATTATTATGGCTAACAGCGGTTTCCAATATCATTGGCGCTGTGAAGCCACGTCCAGGTTCATGCTTACATTTGCGGATGACTTACTACTTTTCTCGCATGCCGACGTTACCTCAGTTGGAGTTATAAAGGAAGGCTTGGAACATTTCGCGACACTCTCGGGTCTTCGAGCGAACGATACCAAGAGCGAAATGTTCATATCCCGCCGTGCCGAACGCTTCTCCTCTGCTTTTCAGGAGATTATGGGTTTCTCAGAAGGTACTCTACCTGTGCGATATCTCGGTGTCCCCCTCATTACCTCGCGGCTTACTTGTTTAGATTGCGCTCCGATACTTCAACGATTGGATCGCCGGCTTGGGTCCTGGCTGAATTTGTCTCTCTCATATGCCGGACGGGTTCAGCTGATCAAGTCCGTGCTGTTGACGTTTCATGTGTACTGGGCTGGGGTGTTTATGTTACCTAAGGGCATTATTCGGGAGCTCGAGATGCGGATTCGCCGGTTTCTTTGGGCAGGATCCACAGCCAAGGTTGCTTGGGCGGATGTTTGCCGTCCGGTCGCGGAAGGACGACTTGGCATCCGATCCATCGAGACGGATAATCGAGTTTTTCTCTTAGGCTAGTTATGGAGGCTGCTTAGGAGGGATGAGTCTTCAATTTGGGTCCAATGGATCCATCATACCCGCTTGGCGCACAAATCGATTTGGACGATTCGACCTTCAGCAACGGCGGCCTGGAGTTGGAACAAGCTGCTGAAATTGCTCCCAACTATCCGACCATTGATCCAGTGCCATATTGGTAACGGCGCGACTTTTCTACTTTGGCAGGATCCGTGGCTTTCGACAGGGCCACTTATCGATCGATTTCCACGAGGTCCTGTTGTTATGGGCCTCCCGCTCGATTCACGCCTCAGTTGCGTCATTGATGAGGTGGGTTGGAGATGGCCCGGTCAATTTACCGCAGAGTATTTGGAGATCAGCCGGGATCTACCATCGACTAATTATCTAGCGACTGATACTTATTCGTGGATTGGGGAATCCAATGGCCTTTTTAGTAACTCCTTGGCGCGGAACTCGTTACGACAACGGCATGACCCTGTGCTTTGGGCTGCCCTATTTGGGGGACCTCTTCGCGTGCCCCGACATGAGTTCCTACTTTGGATGACAATACGGGGTAAACTTGCGACACGCGATAAACCATGGATTGCGGCGGCAGCTGGGGAAATGACATGCATCTTATGTCGGACTGGGGCAACGGAGACCATTGACCACCTCTTCTTCGACTGTCCTTTCTCTAGTCGTTGCATGATGCGACTTCGCCACAAGCTCAGATTCATGTGGCCCTATAGAGAGTGGGCTTTGGGTGTTTAATGGGCTGCCCGGAGATGGCGAGGCAGCCACTTGATGCACAGTGCTTACCGCCATGTATTGGCGTCGATCGTTTACCATATATGGCAGGAACGGAATCGACGCTGGAAGGAAGGGAATGAGCGTGATGATTTTTTTATTGTTGACACTATTGTCAGCACCCTTTGTATGCGCTTGAGCACTATTTCTTCTAGATTTACGTTGCAACGTCTTGCTTTGCGCCGTCTGTGGCGAATTGCTTGGTCGTTTGGTTGACCATTTGTTTGCCCGTAGCCTGTTACGGGTTGGTGCGTTTTGACGCTGATGTACCTTTTCCTCATTTATATTAGTGAACCTTTCCCCAAAAAAAAAAAAAAAAAAAAAAAAAAAAAAAAACAATCTTCAACTAAGTTTTTCAATTCAAGCACTCTCGATCCAAAGACAATTTTAAAAACCCACCCAATACATCACGCGTTCCACTTCAAGCAAATCTCACTCACACTTTATTAAAACAGAAACTGGACGCATATAGCATGGGAAGCGACATGAGGCCACCTGTTCTTAGACAGGGCGAATACTCTATATGGAGAGACAGGTTCATCACGTTCATAGAGACGAAAGACCAAGCTGAGAACCTGCTCGAATCCATCAATCAAGGTCCAGCCCAATTCTGGCTAATTGTCCCAGCTGCCCCAAACAACAATCCACCGATAGAAGAGTTGCGTACTCTTAAGACACCGGATCAGCTCAAGGAAGAGGAGAGAATCCGCCTAAAGGCCGATCAACTTGCCAAGTCTTACCTTATGCAGGCCATCCCCAATGAAATTTACATTCAAATTAACAGTGCCAAAACGGCAAAGAAAATGTGGGATGCTCTTGACGTGCTCATGCAAGGAACTGATGTTAGTGTGATGACCAGGATCACTAACACCTACACTGCTTATGACTTATTCAAAGCACGAAAAGGAGAGTCCCTGCTGGAGACTTATCAAAGATTTGTCAGCATACTCAACGAGCTGAAGATTGCTGGGGTTACCAAGGGACAATTGGAAATAAATGTCAAGTTCCTGAACTCACTTCTCCCAGGATGGGACCAAACTGCCATTCTTATGAGGCAGATGAAGGACTTGACCACGATCAACATCCACACACTCTTTGACAACCTCAACCAGTACGCAAGATGCATTCCAGGAGAAAGAGAGGTGACTAGAGACATGGGGATGGATTCTGCAGCATTTATTTCTGATGGGCCATCCAAGAAAATGTCGAAGGACAAGGTAGTTGTGCAACCGACCGCTGAGAAGGAAGGAGAGTCGGAATCTGACTCTGACGAGGATAGACAGGAATTTATGAAGCTCATGGCATTGATCACTAGCTCGATGGCCAAGAGGTTCTTCAAAAAGGGAGGGTCCTCATCAAATCGCCAAAGGACTACTTCTGGCTCTAAGCTAAGAGACCAAACCATGGACACCTCAGAGCAGAAAAATGCACAAACTGCTCCTAAATGCTACAACTGCGGCAAGCCTGGTCACTATGCCAGAAAATGCCGAGCCCCAAAGAAGAAGGATGCCAACTATTACATGAGAAAAGCTAAGTTGGCAGAGCAAAAGGAAGCTGGGGTGGTGTTGATGGCTGAGCAAGATCACTGGCTCGATAATACTTCGGACAGTGAGGAGGAAAACGTAGCACTGATGGCACGCATTGAAGAAAGCTCGGAAGCAGAGGCCTTAGGAAGAGATTCAAACTCGGAATGCCTAGCCGCAACGGAGACCGTTGAGGTAACCAAAGAAGAACTTGAATCTCTTATAAAATTGCAAGATGAGTTAACTTCCTTAAATACGTCTAGAAAAGTAGACAAAAGAAGGATTAAATATCTAGAGGACAGGTTAGCAAATAATCAACGAGTCCTAGAACAAACCTTAATAGAAAAAGGAAATGAGATAACTCGTGTAGTAATCGCGAATGAGAAGATCACTGGTCTGGAAAAACAAATTGTACAATTTGAATCCAAGATCAGCACCCTAACTCATGAGATCAAGTCCTCAGAAAACGATATCAAGGATAGCATAGGGAGATATGAAATGATATATAAGGAAAGGTTACGATTATACTCCAAAATTAAGAAATTGGAGGATATTATAACCAAGAGGGCACATACGGATCAAACAATCTTTTTAAATCAACCCGCCGATACTGAATTCTACCATCCTCTTTCTGGCATCGGGTTCAACAATCCCCAAAACCTAAAGAAATGTAATGTTCTACAATTTTATGACATTAGGTATATGGAATTAAGCATAACTCATCTAATGCCCTTTATAAATCACTATGAAATCTTAAGATTAGAAGAGGAAAAACGAAAAAGGGCACGAGCTGAAATTGAGTATGATTATACGGACTTGAACAACAGTTATAAAACTAGGTTTTGTCCAGCAATAACTGAGTTCGAGTTTGAAATCCCTCGACCCCCCGAAGGTGAAACCTTAGGGCAGTCCTCGAGTGAATCTACTACATCAGAGCATCCAGGCTCATCCTGGTACATGCCCGAATGTATAATGAAAATAGCAGAACTTCACTCTGCTTTAGATAGCGAAAGAAAAACTTTTGAGAGTGAAAAACAAACGCTCCTGAAAGAAATCGCTCATTTAAAGAACACTCCTGCCTCTATTGAAAGCAAAACACGTAAATTTCCTAAGCTTCCTTTTAAATCTTCCCTTACTAACCCAATGCCTTTCAATTCCACAGGCTCTCTAAAGAAAACGTGGATTAAGAAAGGAGACAAAAAGAAGGAAAAACAAGATTTCAATGATGTTTTGTATTTAAAAGTTTTTCCTTCTAGAAACAAGTCATTTTATTTTGATTGTTGACACTATTGTCAGCACCCTTTGTATGCGCTTGAGCACTATTTCTTCTAGATTTACTTTGCAACGTCTTGCTTTGCGCCGTCTGTGGCGAATTGCTTGGTAGTTTGTTTGACCATTTGTTAGCCCGTAGCCTGTTATGGGTTGGTGCGTTTTGACGCTGATGTACTTTTCCTCATTTATATTAGTGAACTTTTTCCCAAAAAAAAAAAAAAAAAAAAAAAAAAAACAAGTCATTTTATTTTGATCAGTCTGTACTTAACTCTCTAGACTATGTTCATCCTTGCAATTTCAAACTCGATCGTCCTTTACATTATTCTTGAAAAGGAAACGATCAACCATTAAAAATAACAACAAACCTGCAAAAACTAAGACAACGACTTTCTCTCTCTACGTTTTTTGCTCTCTTGCCACAACCCTTGTCACGTCCTACCCAACCAACCGCCCGATCAACCATCCTCGCACCGCCGTTCACTTTCACCTTGGTGACGCCGGCGACGTCTTTTCCGACCTCCTTCGCCGGGTTCAGACGGCGGGTGGACGGTTTTTTCTTTCCTCCTTTTCTTCTAGGGTTTCTTGCGTGCGGAACTTTGAGTGAGGGCGTGGGTTCGGTTCGTCGACCTGCTTGTCAGCCGCCGGCCACCACTTGGTCCGGCGTCGTCTCGGACCGGCAGTGATAGGGGAGAGTGGGTGCGGAAGCGACGGCTGTTGTGGAGAAGACGAAAAGTCACAAAACCCTAAACCTTTGATTCCTTTTTCCTCGACCGTTCAGTCCGCCGCCAGCCTCCTTTGGGTCCGGCGTAGTCTTGGCTGGGTGCGAAACGTGGGCTGGGCAGGTGGCGCGCGTGCTTGCTGCTGAAGTTGAAGAGTCTCTTTTCTCTAGGGTTTTCTTAAACCCTAGTTTGGCTGTTTGTTTCTTTTCCGGCTTTGGGTGGCTGCCGCTTGATCAGGGCTGGTTCCGGCCTTTTCTTGAGGTTGTTTGGAAGGTGGTGGTCTTTGGTCGAAGGCTGACGTGTGCGTGGCTGGGGTTTTTCTCAGTTGACCCTTCGACTTCATGGCCTCCTCTTCTTCTTCATGCGGGTCGTCTTCCTCATCCATGGCTGCGGGCTGGGAAAGGATGGGTTTGATGCCAGATCTTGATGAGATACAAGGGCGTATCTCTGACTTTGGACTTTTGTTTGACGTTGAAGCGTTCAACTCACTTGTGCAACGTGTTCATGGAACCGATGGCGTTCGGGGTGCGAATGGGGGAGCTGAGGTGGCTGAGATGGCTAGTTCTAGTACGGATCAGCTCTTCCGTATGGCGTCTTGCGGGCCTTGTAGCCTCGGAGCTGGCCGGAATTCTTTCGATGGGGCAGCAAGCATGCTAGAACCCTCTAGCCGTGTCGGGGATGATGCTCGTGAAATGGCTGTTTTGATCGGGAATGGAGATATAGTGGTAACTTCAGGGCATGGTGCTGTTTCAAAGGGCGGGAATGTTGAGACGGCCTTGAAGAATGCTGCTTTGGCGGAGGCCAACACCTTGAAGGTGGCGGCTAATGATAAGAGGGTGGCTGTGGTGAACAAAACGGCTGCGGCTGAGGTGACTAAGGAGAGAGCTGTGGTTGATGTTGCGACGAAGCGTCGGCAGCCGTCAAGATGGAGTGTGACTCAGCCATTACGGGACCCGGCTATTGACTCGAACAGGTGTGCGCTAGTACGCCCATGCACGCCTATTCATCCGCGCCCTACTTTGGAGTCGAACAATGGGGAGGATCGGGGTGTGGAGAGTATGATCGAGACATTGGAGAAGGTTTATGAGCCTCTTTTGAGTGAAGCTAATGGGGAGAGACCGGCTGATCTGGGACTGAACCCGCGGGAGGTTGTGGTGCATGGGACTGTTCCAGGGATAAAGAAGGTGGCTGGCCAAGGTAGGCTGGCGAACCAGCAGCCTATTAGGTCATTTCGGGATGCGGCCATTGAGGGCCCGAGGCCTGTCAGTAGGCCTGCTAGTGCGGGACAACGGATTCCGTTGGCTTATACTCCCCCTTTGATGATCGATGGGGTTGTTGAGGTTTGCCCTTCATGGGAGGTTGCTGAAAAGGGGTTGGCTAGGTGGGAAAACACCTTGGTGGGCTACTTCCTTGGTCGACGACCTTACTTCCCATTCGTTGATAAGTTTGCTCGCATGTCTTGGGCGCATGTGGTGGAGGTTCGGGCAACGAGCAATGGGTTCTTCCGGTTTCGATTTTCCTCTGCTGCTGCTATGAATGTGGTGCTCGAAGGGGGCCCTTGGCTGCTGCAGGGGCAGCCCTTATTTCTTGAGGCGTGGCGACCTGGCATGTCCTTCGATAAGAAGGAACCTGAGGAGATACCTGTCTGGATTAAGCTATGGAACGTGCCGAGTGAGTTTTGGACGCAGGAGGGCCTTGGCATAGTTGCTAGTGCGGTGGGGAGGCCTCTTTTCACAGATTCGATCACGACGTCCATGACACGTATCGACTTTGCACGAGTCTGTGTGATGAAGAAGGTGGCTGAACCCTATTTTGAGCATTTCAACATTAGGGTTCCTTCTCGGTCTGGAGGGTTTGAGGGGCATGTTAGGGTTTCGGTGGAGTACGAGTGGCGGCCGCCGAAGTGCTCGGGATGCCAGGCTACTGGTCATTCTGTAGAGGCTTGTCCTAGGGCTACCAGTCATCCTAGATACGTAGGATCGAGAGTTCAGCCCATGCCCAAGGGACGTAGGGTGGAGGATAAGTCACGGCGGACAGCGATTAGTATGGTTGGGAAGGACAAGGGTGCGAGGGAGAAGGTGCAGATGAAAGGAAAGGATAAAAGGAAAAAGGTGCTGGAGGACAAGAGGGAGGTAAGTGCAGGTGATGCCTTGACTTGTAGCGCCCCGAGCTCATCATTCACGAAGCTGTCTCCAGATGGGGTGACGAGAAGTGAGAGGGGGGAGGCGGTGCAAATGAATACATTTGCAATTCTTCAGACTGTGGGAGAGGATGATGTGCTTACTTTACCGGGCCCTGATTGCATTGCAGCCCTCCCCAGGGTTGTTCCATGATCCCAGTCGGAGTCTGGAATGTGCGCGGACTGAATAAATGGGAGCACGGCCGGGCAGTCCGCGAGTTTATTTCCCGGCATAATCTTTGCTTGGTGGGTTTGGTGGAGACGAGGGTGGCCATCCACAATGCTGCCCTTACTTCTTCTTTGGTTCGGGATACATGGCAGTGGTTCTTTGACTATGATGTTGGGCCTGGCAATCGTATTTGGGTTGGCTGGGATCCTTCCTTTCTTCGGGTTTCTGTGGAAAGGTGCTCGACGCAAGCAATTCACTGCAAGGTGCATTCGCTTGCTGACCTCTCTACCTTTTTTGTCACATTCGTCTATGGCAAGAACACGAGGGAGGAGCGCTCTGTCCTGTGGGGTGATTTGATTGCCATGGCTGAATTTCGCTCGGAGGACCCGTGGATCGTTATGGGGGACTTCAATGCGGTGATTGAGGCCAGTGAGGCTAGAGGAGGGTCTTCAGCCTCTGCTGAGTGTTTGGAGTTCAGGTCTTGCCTTACTTCTGCTGATCTTACTACCCTTCCTATGATTGGCCAATTCTTCACTTGGTACAATCAGCAGAGGGCGGGGAGGGGTATTTGGAGGCGGTTGGATCGTATTGTGGGGAACCCTTCTTGGTTTTCTAGGTTTCCTCTTGTTCGGTATCGTAGTTGTCTTCCTGCGACTTCTGATCACTCGCCTCTTGTCTTGGAAGGGGAGGGAGGATATGCCAGGAAGGCTTGCTTTAGGTTTGATAATTTTCTCACTAAGGATCCCCTCTTTTTGGAGCTGGTCGATCGTGGCTGGAGGACCAGAGTGAGGGGTACCCTATGTATTCGGTTTCTCAGAAGCTTAGGGGCCTGAAGCAGCCCCTGAGGGAGTTGCGTCGTAGGAAGGGCAATCTTGCCAGGAATGTCGAGGAGGCGCGTCTGTTCTTGGAGGTTGCCCAGACTCTCTCTTCTCAGTTTCCTGAGGAGGATCTGCTTGTTGATCTTGTGCGTTTTTGTCGGGCTCTCTTTGCGCGTGCTGTGGAGATGGAGCACTCTGCACTCTCTCAGCGGGCTAAGCTGGCTTGGCTTAAGGATGGTGATCAATCCTCTGCCTTTTTCTTCAAGAAGGTTCAGATGCGAAGGGCAACCAATCGCATCTTCTCTCTTGAAGATGATGAGGGATCAGTGGTGGAAGGGGAGGATCAGGTCAGCGCTCATTTGCTATTACCAGCAGATCTTGGGTCAATCTGCTCGAGCTCTTCCTGTGGTGGGCGAGGAGGTTCGTCAGTACATTACGAGCTTTATTTCGCATGAGGATGCTGCCATTCTCGTTAGGCGAGTGGAGGATAAGGAAATTAGGGATGTGGTGTTTCTTCTGGCGGATGATAAGGCACCTGGTCCTGACGGGTACACTGCTGCCTTCTTTAAGGCAGCCTGGACGATTATTGGGGTGGATATTATGGAGGCGGTTCGTGAGTTCTTTTCTAGTGGACACCTTCTCAAGGGCGTGAACAGTACTCTTATCACTCTCATTCCTAAGAGGACTTCGCCTAGGCATGTGGGTGACTTCAGGCCGATTTCTTGCTGCAATGTCTTATATAAGATCATTGCTAAGATCATTGCTAATAGGGTTCGGCCTCTGATGGCCAAGTTGGTTCACCACTCGCAGACGGCTTTTATCCCTGGCAGACGTATTGGGGATAACATCCTTCTTGCTCAGGAGATCTGTTATGGCTACTTGAGTCGCGATAAGCCCCCTCGTGTTGCGCTCAAAGTGGACCTGGCTAAGGCATATGATAAGGTTGAGTGGAGTTTTCTTTTGGCTATTCTCGAGGCTATGGGATTTCCGTCTGACTTTATCAGATGGATTCGGAGCTGTGTGACTACTACATGTTTTTCGATAAACATCAATGGTAGTCCGGAGGGTTTCTTCCCTGGTAAGCGGGGTCTGCGGCAGGGAGATCCGCTTTCGCCGTATCTATTTACGCTTGTTATGGAGGTGTTGCGTGGCATTGTGACCCACTTTGTTAGGACTGACCCACGATTTCGCTATCATTGGCGGTGCGAGAAGTCGGCCTTGACCATGCTGACCTTTGCTGATGATCTGCTGCTCTTCTGTCATGCTGATTTGCATTCTGTTGGGGTTCTTCATGCGGCACTGACTTGCTTTACATCGCTCTCGGGGCTTGCGGCGAATCCTTGTAAGAGTGAAGTCTTTGTCTCGCGTCGTGCGGAGCATCTGACTCCTGCTTTACTGGATTTGTTGGGTTTTTCTTTGGGTTCTCTGCCTGTGAGATATCTTGGAGTCCCGTTGATCACTACTAGACTCACTCAAACGGACTGTGCCCCTTTGCTCGAGAAGGTGGATCAGAGGATTGGTTCTTGGCTGAATAAGTCCCTCTCCTATGCGGGACGAGTTCAGCTTATTCGTTCGGTGTTGGGAGCGCTTTATCTCTATTGGACCGGGGTGTTCTTGTTGCCCAAGGGTGTCATCAGGGCTATTGAGCAGAAGTTTCGTCATTCTTATGGGCGGGCTCAGCTGCTAAGGTGGCGTGGGAGGAGGTTTGCTTGCCTGTCGTGGAAGGGGGACTTGGCATTCGCTCTATTGAGGTGGACAATAAGGCTTTGATGATGAAGAACATTTGGAGTATCATCACGCGCGATGAGGAGTCTATTTGGGTGACCTGGCTTTATCATGAGAGACTTCACCGCAGGTCATTTTGGCAGTGCACGTCGTCGAGTAACACCTCTTGGAGTTGGAGGAAGCTTCTCAAGCTGCGTAGTGAGATGCGTCCGGTGATTCAGTTTCGGGTTGGGAACGGTAGAGATATTTGGGTTTGGAAGGACCCCTGGTTGTACATTGAACCCTTAGTGAGCAGATTTCCTCGAGGGCCGTTGGTTATGGGTATTCCCATTGATGCACGCCTGAGTTCTGTTATTTCCTCTTCGGGGTGGCACTGGCCGGCGCAGACCTCGACGGAATATTTAGAGTTTCATCCTCATCTGCCCCACTGTTCCCCCACTGTTGTTGATTCCTACCGCTGGTTGGGCACTTCGGATGTTAAGTTCTCTACTGCCTCGGTTCGCGAGTCGATTCGGAGTAGACGTATTCGGGTTCAGTGGGCTGCCCTTTTTGGAGGACCGCTGAAGGTCCCTCGGTTTGAGTTTATCCTTTGGTTAGCGATTCGGGATCGGCTTGCTACTAGGGATAAACCTTGGGTTGCGGCTGTTGCCCAGACGATGCATTGTTGTTTGTGTGACTCGTTGGAGGTGGAGACGATCTCACATTTATTCTTTGAGTGCCAGTTCTCGAGGCGTTGTGTGCAGTGCTGAGGTACAAGACCCGTTGGGGATGGCCGTACCAGAACTGGAGCTTGGGTATTGCTTGGGCTTCGAGGCGCTGGAGGGGTCGTCATCTCTGTCACCTCACCTTTCGCCATCTGCTTGCCTCTCTTGTTTATCATATTTGGCAGGAACGCAACAAGAGATGCTGGCAGGGGATCATTGGGACACCGGAGCAGCTTGTCCAGGCGGTGATTCACACTGCTGTGCTGAGACTCTCCACGCTTCATTCGAAGTGGGAGTTGCAGACCTGTGCTGTTCGGCGACTTTGGCGTGTTGCTTGGTAGTTTGGTTGTGTCCTCGTTTTGTGCGTTTCGAGGCTTGATTGGTTGTTGTTGTTTCTGTTTCGCTCTGCTGGCCTTGTTGGTGCTCCTTGTTTGATTGATCAGCAGGGTGCTAGTTCTGGCAGTTTACTGCCTGTGGCTTTCTCGAGGCATGTCTCGTGATTGCTGCTTTGTACATTCGTTTTTTTTCTCTTCTGTTTGATATGACCGATTCCCCAAAAAAAAAAGACAACCCAACATTGGATGCCCAAGGTGAAACCTAAGGGAACCATGAGCCAAACCACGACAAGAAAATGGGTACCTAAGCCTAAACAAAATCCTTCCGCTGTAGCTCAAACGAAAACTAGACTAGGTAAAGCGTCTTTTTAAAACTAACAATGATAGAGGAGGCGGACCCATTTTCAAATGGGTACCTAAAACCCTCTAGTACCTGTTTTGCAGGTCTCTCATGTGTGGTATTTAGATTCCGGTTGCTCCACACACATGACGGGAAACAAAGAGCTGCTGAGCAACTACACGGAAAAATACGGAGGAATAGTCCGTTTCGAGAACAGTGATGGTGCCACGATCCGAGGTTATGGAGATCTAATTTGCAACCGGCTGACCATCAAAGGAGTTTCCCATGTAGAAGGATTGACACACAACCTCTTCTTGATCGGGCAATTCTGCGATCGATCGAAACGCGACTGTGCCTTAGACTAGGCGATTTTCTCTCTTCTCTCTCTCTAGGGTTTTTTTCAAATTTTCACCTTTGATATCATCTTCTCAGCTGGATTAATCCCTTTATTGCCGCTGCGCAACGCTGTTCTTGGCGATCATCAGTGTTTCCTGCGTTCTCCTCCATCGCCGGGATCAAACGGCGATGGAAGGAATTTAATTCCTTCGATACGTCGTTATTCGTTTGCTTTCTTTTAGTTTGTATTTGGATCATCAACGATGGATTGGGAACCGATCTGTCCATTGCCGGATTATGGATTTCTGAGGAGAAACATCGCTGATTTCGAAGATCGATTTGATGTCGCCGTGTTTGAAGCTCTCGTCGTACGTGTTAATGGCGGAACGGAGAGCCAACGTCAACCACTGGCGCTGCCATCTACGGGCCTGACCACGACCGACTCCACCCCTAATAGGAATCCGCCACAACTTTTGCTCCGCCGTGAACGACGACACACCACAGCCGTCGTGCCGATTCGGGATCCGCGCCATGAACGCCCCCCTATGCGACGGGGCACACCACCACCATCATCTTCCATGGAACCGATTATTGAGGAGTTATCTGAGGAGGACCAGCCGATCATTACGGGGGATTCCGCGCTGCGCAGACCTACGGAGAACGTTAACGGGCATAGGGTTTTCGCAGCAGGGCCTAGGGTTTCGCCGATCGTTGCCACTCAACAACCGATCGGGCCTAGGGTTTCGCCTGTGGGGCCAATACCCTCAGAGGATGGCCCGGTGACACAGCCTGACGCTGGCAGCCGCGCTTCACGCATGTTGCTTCCGCCTGTTACAACCCTAGCCACCGTTCACTCGTTGGCGGACATCGTCAAGGGTGTTGGCAGTCGTGGCACACGCAACCGTCCAGCCCAAAGACGCCTTGCCTTATCCTATACCGCGCCGACCATTGTTGATGGCGTGGCTGAAGCATGCCCATCTTGGGAGGTCGCGCGAAAGGGCTCCGCGCGTTGGGACCATACACTAGTTGGGTATTTCTTGGGGAAGAAACCTTACTTCCCGTTTGTTGAACGCTTCTTCCGCTCTCTATGGACTGACTTAGTCGAGGTACGCGCGACGACGAACGGATTCTTCAAGTTCAGGTTTGCGACGGCAGAGGCGTCAAGCGCAATTCTGGAGGGCGGTCCTTGGCTCATGCAAGGTCAGCCTATCTTCCTTGAAATCTGGCGTACTGGAATGACACTTGAGAAGATTCAGCACACTGAGGTCCCGCTATGGGTTAAATTACGCAATGTTCCAAGTGAATTTTGGACACAGGAAGGGCTGGGAATTGTGGCAAGTGTGGTAGGCAAGCCGTTGTTTGCGGACGCCATGACGATTAGTGCAGAACGCATTGACTACGCAAGGGTGTGCATAACAAAGAATCTCGCGGAACCTTTCATAGAGCACTTTAATATTCGTTTACCAACCGAGAATGGCGGCTCTTCGGGTGTGGTGGCCGTTCGAGTCGACTACGAGTGGCAACCTAAACAATGCACCATGTGCCACTCTTGGGCCCACGGGAACGGAGGGTGCCCTAATCCACAGACCAGCTTGGCCCAACGTGCCAACATACGGCCAGCCCCTGCCCATGTGCGACGTGAGTGGCGACGTGTGGGGGACAAGGGCAAGGGAAAAGAGATCGCTGCAGCTAGTATGGTTACAACTGACGCGTCAACCAGACCTCTTGGAAATAATATCCCCGAACCATATTTTCGGGTGACTCGATTACCAACGGATGGGTGTTCGACTAGCAAGGGTGGATCGATGACACTAGGAGAGCACAACTCTTTTGAGGCCATCGCTTATTTGGAGGACGAGGAGACTACTTTATCCAAGGGTCCTGTGGCAGCCCTTCTTGAAGTTATTACATGATACCCGTCGCCGCATGGAATGTACGTGGTCTAAACCGGTTAGACCACAGGTGGGCGACGAGGGAGTTAATTACAAAGTATGATTTGATGCTTATTGGCTTGCTTGAGACGAGGGTATCTGAACAGAATGCATCGTCGCTGGCGAACTCGATCAAGCCGTGGAGCTGGTTCTACGACTACGCTAATGGTCCTGCATCTCGTATTTGGGTGGGCTGGGATGCTCGCTTTCTAGAGGTGGCAATTGAGGCCTTCACTACACAGGCAGTTCATTGCAAGGTGACTATTTTAGCGGAAAGGGTGGATTTTTATATCACGGTTGCATACGGACACAATCATAGGGAGATCCGGAGGGCCTTATGGGCCGATCTCACGACGACATCGCATGTCCGATTGGACCAACCATGGGTAGTAATGGGTGACTTCAACGCGATAACCGATTCCATGGATGCACGAGGGGGAGCTGCCACGGGGGGTTGCCCAGATATGGACGCATGCTTGACTGCCTCTGATCTATCCAATCTCCCGCGGGTGGGTTCTTTCTACACGTGGTACAACCAACAAAGTGGAACATCTGGCATCTGGCGGCGCTTAGACAGGATGGTTGCCAATCCCGCTTGGTTTGGCCGCTTTGGGGACTTGGCATACCGCTGCGCGGTCCCAGCCACTTCGGACCATTCACCACTGATTTTGGTGGCCAGGTCTCCAACGCGGGAAAAAGGCGCAAATTTCGGTTTGATAACTTCTTGGTACAGGACCCCCGGTTCCTTCCCTTAGTGGAGGAGGCATGGAATCACCAAGTGCATGGTTACCCTATGTTTACTGTAGTTAAGCGGCTCAAAGCAATCAAGATTGCGATGAGACAGCTTCGACGTGACACAGGGGACCTTAATCGTAATGTTCTTGAGGCGCGACGATTTTTGGAAGCTGCACAAGAGCTCGCTATTCTTTACCCTATGGAGCGACACATACTAACACTTGAGAAGAGATGCAGATTCGCTTATGCAAAGACGGTCGAGATGGAACATGCGGCTTTAGCACAACGAGCAAAGATGGCGTGGCTGAAGGACGGAGACCAATGTTCTTCCTTCTTCTTCAAAAAGGTGGCCATGAGGCGAGTCGGGAACCGTATTTTCTCTCTTGAGGACGAAGAAGGTGAAATACTTGAGGGGGGTGATCGAGTTAGGGCCGAACTCATTCGGTTCTACACGGAGCTTTTGGGCCAATCTATCCGGGCGACATCATTACCCTCTTCTGAGGTGGCACCATACCTGTCCCGGAAGCTTAGTGCGGCCGATGCGGATGCGATGATTCAGCCAATCACTGATGGGGAAATAAAACAGGCGCTGTTTTCTATTGGGGACAATAAATCCCCTGGCCCGAATGGATTCTCGGCGGTTTTCTACAAGCGGGCTTGGACCATCATAGCCGGGGACATCACGCATGCCATCAAGAACTTCTTCAGAACGGGCCACCTTCTGGGGGAAATCAACTCGACGCTCCTTACGCTAATACCTAAAGGTGATAATCCGAGGATGGCGAAGGATTTCAGACCGATCTCGTGCTGTAACGTCATTTATAAGGTCATCTCGAAGATTATCGCTAACCGACTACGGGGCTGCTTAGGGAACCTCGTCCACATCACCCAAACGGCATTTATTCCTGGGCGACGTATCTCCGACAACATCCTTTTAGCGCAGGAGATCTGCCATGGGTATAATAGCGTGGGCCTGCCTGAACGGGTGGCGTGTAAGGTCGACCTTGCGAAGGCTTATGATAAGGTGGAATGGGACTTTATCCTTGCTATACTTGAGGCTCTCAACTTTCATCCTACCTTTGTGGGCTGGATTCGCGCATGCCTTACGACAACATTTTTCTCCATCAATATTAATGGCCACCCTGAGGGTTTCTTCAGAGGGCGTCGCGGACTTCGACAAGGTGACCCTATTTCGCCCTATCTGTTCACACTGGTGATGGAAGTTCTTCATGGGATTATTAAGGAGCGAATCAGCCAAAGCGGATGCTTTCAATATCATTGGAGGTGTGAGCCTACGTCGCTGTTCATGCTTACGTTTGCTGATGACTTACTCCTGTTCTCGCATGCGGACGCTGCGTCTATTAGCGTTTTTCAGGGCAGTCTGGAGCTTTTTGCGTCATTATCTGGTCTACGGGCTAACCTCAACAAGAGCGAGATGTTCATTTCCAAGAAAGCTGACCGGCTGAAGGGAGTGCTTCAGACCATTATGGGCTTTCCCGTGGGATCCCTTCCGGTGCGCTATTTGGGGATACCATTAATCACATCACGCCTGACGCTTGCTGATTGTGCCCCGCTTCTTAGATCGATAGACAAGCGCCTGGGTTCGTGGACCAATCAGTCACTTTCATACGCTGGGAGGGTTCAATTAATCAGATCGGTCCTTCTGGGTTTCCATACCTACTGGGCTGGTGTCTTCTTACTTCCCAAAGGTATTATTCGTAACATTGAGGCGCGTCTTAGGGAATTCCTATGGCAGGGATCTAGCGCTAAGGTCGCCTGGGCTGATGTTTGTGTACCAAGTGAAGAAGGTGGACTGGGGTTGCGTTCGATTGAGACTGACAATAAGGCGTTACTGATGCGGCTTATCTGGAGCTTACTGACTGGAGACGATACCTCTATCTGGGCCACATGGATACGTCAGACTCGCCTACATAACACATCCCTATGGACCATCAGCCCTACATCGAGAACCTCTTGGAGTTGGAAGAAACTCCTTCAGCTTCGCCCTCATGTACGCCGGCTCGTTGAGTTTCGCATCGGTAATGGTGCTTCTACGAGGCTCTGGACCGACCCGTGGCTGTTTATGGGTTCAATGGTGGAGCGCTTCCCGCGAGGACCCATGGTCATGGGTCTCCCTCTTGACTCGACACTTAGTGTGGTGCTAAATGACGTTGGCTGGAATTGGCCGGCCACGACTACAGTGGAGTATATGGAGATCGCTCCCCTACTCCCCCAAGTGCGCCCGGGCGAGGAGGACACGGTGCGATGGACGGCTTCAGGAAATGGAATTTTCTCCACCCATTCGGCTAGGGAAAGCTTGCGACTGAAGTTGCCGCGGGTACCGTGGTGCACGTTATTTGGTGGTCCGCTTTCCATCCCTCGACACGCCTTCATCCTGTGGCGGCGGCGGCCGGGACTTCTTCGTGCCTCCTTTGTCATACACAAGTGTTGGAGACGACCCGCCACTTGTTTTTTGTCTGCCCCTTCTCTCGCCGATGCCTCCGACTGATGAGGAATAAGATACGATTTGGATGGCCGATGACAGACTGGTATGAGGGAGTTCATTGGGCTGCCCAAAGGTGGCGGGGACATCACCTTGCATGGCTGGGCGCGCGCCACGTCCTTGCTTCATTAATCTACCACCTCTGGGCGGAGCGCAACAGAAGGTGGCGTGAGGGGAGGCAACGGCCCCCTGTCCAGATTGTTGATGATATTGAGACCCTCCTGTGCTTGCGTCTATCTACCTTACCGCGGAAGTACCAACTGCAGTCTTGTGCATTACGGCGGGTTTGGCGCATTGCTTGGTAGTGCAACGTTTTTTTGTGCTTGCCTTTTAGATTGAGCGTTTCGTTGTTAACCGGTAGCCTGTTACCGGTCGGCGCAGTTCGTAACTGCTGAACGTGTACTCGTTATTTAATGTTAGTGACTTTTCCCAAAAAAAAAAAAAATCTGCGATCGAGGTCTACAAGTCTTGTTTCGTCAAAAGAGGTGCACAATTGTGAATGAGATGGGTGAAGAACTCCTGGTAGGTACTCGAAGGAAAAATCTCTACACAATTGATGTGCAATCAATCAAACCTTCAACGACGATATGCCTTATCAGTAAAGCGTCATTCTCTCAAAACGAGCTCTGGCATCGTCGACTGTCTCATCTAAACCTCAAAACCATCAACAAGCTAGCAACCAACAAGCTGGTTCTCGGACTTCCAGCACTGAAGTATCAAAAGGAACACCCTTTGCTCAGCCTGTGAAAGAGGGAAAATGAAGAAAGCGTCTCACTCCACTAAACCAATACCGTCATCATCACGACCACTGGAGCTGCTTCACATTGATTTGTGCGGCCCCATGAGAACAGAGAGCCTAAGCGGACGAAAGTACATGATGGTCATAGTAGCCGATTTTTCAAGATTTACATGGGTCCACCACTTCCTGAGATCAAAAGATGAGACATCAGTTCAAATTCCTATCTTTGTAAAAGCAATGCAGAACCTACTCGAATGTACAGTCCAAGTGATCCGATCAGATAATGGCACTGAGTTCAAGAATCAGACTCTCAGTAAATTCTATGAGACTCTTGGCATCACTCAACAATTTTCTGTTGTCCGAACCCCTCAACAAAATGGAGTGATCGAACGACAAAACCGAACCCTAGTTGAAGCTGCAAGAACCATGCTGTTGCAGTCATCGTTACCCACTTCCTTTGGGTAGAAGCAATGAACACTGCTTGCTACACTCAAAACCGAACAACTATTCATCAAAGATTCGGAAAAACACCATATGACCTTCTCTACCAAAGAACGCCAAGCATCGCCCACTTCAAGATATTTGGTTGCAAATGCTTCATAGCCAATGATCGAGAGGAAAGATCAAAACTGGACCCCAAGGCTATTGAAGGAATATTTGTGGGATATCCACCCAATCAAAGGTGTACCGAGTCTACCTGAAGGAAAAGAGAACGATCATGGAAAGCATCAATGTTACTTTCGATGAAAGAATCGAAGTAGCTTCCCCACAACACAGTGGAGAACCCGGACAGTCAACCACAATAGCTTCTGAGCACAACAGTTCAGAACCTGAAATGGTAGTTGGAGTAATGGCTCACAACCAGCTAGAAGCAGCTTCTCATACTGATCATGCACAGATGCCTAGAACAAATCAAGAAACTCAAGAGGAGCTGGAATTGGACATGTTGTTCGAAAATATGTACTTTCATCCTCCATCAACCCAACAGACATACGACCCAATTCCAGACTATACAGAACCAGCAACTGACTTGGAACCAGACATCGAAACAACTGACCTTGGTCCGAGTAATCAACCCGCTGAGTCCGAGCCTATTCAACAAGAATTCGTCGAGCCATCCGATGCAGACGAATCAATTCTCCCTCACGAAAGAAAATGGACTCGAAGCCACCCATCATCGCAAATAATTGGCGATCCCTCAACCGGTGTTCGAACCAGGGGCTCTACATCAAATGAGTGTCAGTATGCATGTTTCTTGAGTCAAACCGAACCCACAAAGATCTCAGAGGCACTTAACGACCCGGACTAGATAATTGCATGCAAGAAGAGATCAGTCAGTTCGAGCGTCTCAAAGTTTGGAATCTAGTTCCTCGACCATTGGGAAAGACTGTCATTGGAACCAAGTGAATCTTTAAGAACAAAAAGGATGAGGATGGTATCGTAATACGAAATAAGGCAAGACTCGTAGCTAAGGGGTATAACCAATAAGAAGGGATTGATTCTGATGAGACATTTGCCCCTGTAGCAAGGATCGAGGCCATTCACCTATTCCTGGCTTATGCAGCACACAAGGACTTCACTGTCTATCAAATGGACGTCAAGACGGCCTTCTTAAATGGTATTCCCAAAGAGGAGGTCTACGTCTCTCAGCCAGATGGATTCACCAGTGAAGAGCATCCAGACTTTGTGTACCGACTAGATCAAGCACTTTACGGACTCAAACAAGCCCCTAGAGCTTGGTATGAAGTCTTGTCGGATTTTCTCACGAATGCTGGCTTCACGAAGGGAAAGAATGATACCACCCTATTCGTCAAACACCATGGTTCTGATATAATGCTCGTACAAATATACGTGGATGACATCATCTTCGGATCATCAAACTCAGACCTTTGCATGGAGTTCAGTAAACTCATGAAGACCAAATTCGAAATGAGTATGATGGGAGAGATGTCCTTCTTCCTTGGACTGCAAATCAGACAACTCCAAGATGGAATATTCATAAATCAGTACTCCGAAGTTAAGCGTGCTTGGGCGAGAGTAGTACTAGGATGGGTGACCCCCTGTGAAGTCCTCGTGTTGCACCCGTTTTAGAAATAATAGCAACCATATATTAATTGATGTTAATTATTTCCTATAGATTCTCTCTCTAGGCGATTTTGCTCTCTCCTCTCTCTAGGGTTTCACACGAAAATTTTCATCTCTTCTGATCTTTCGCCCGGCCACGGGCCAACGTTTCCACAACATAAATCCGGCGTTTTGGTGGCCGAGCAGGGACATTCGTAGGCCTCCAACGCCGGGATCAGACGGCGGTTGGAGGGTTTCCTCGTTTGTTCATTCTTTCTGTTTCAATTTTCGTTCGTTCGTTCATTCTTTTGCGAATTGATGGCTGGTTCTTCAGTTTCAATGGAATCTTCTATGGGCAACGAGGTCGTTGACATGCCAAATCTCCCAGATTTGGCTAGGGAATATCCGACGTTTGCATCGGATTTTGATTGCCCTCGTTTTAACGATCTTATTGGACGTGTGGCTGATGGTGGATTACTATCTAAGGCGGTTGCGGATCATGAGGGATCTAACATGGTGGCGGACGATGCTAACCATATGACGGGACGTATGGTGGTCGAGGATGGCGATGCTGATGGCGATGACGATGCTATTTCCGGTGCAGATCTTGCGTATCTTGCGAATATGTTTCGTGAACATCCTCGTATGGAAAAGATCTTGCGTTATTTACGGAAAGATCTAGGAATCACAACGGATCATACAACGGATCAAGGGCATCTCTCGGTTGATTTGACGGAAATCATTACTCCTTCGCGGGACACGGTGGTGCAAGGCTGCAAATATCGCGCCTATTACACCATTTCCGCTTGTTGATGCTGAGAGCAACGCGGCTGAAACTTCTTTGCCGGCAAACGTCTCCAACGCCTTCTCGGGCTTTAATCCTAAGCCCGATAATGGAATTAGGGTTTCGTTGCCAAGCACATCGGCAGATGCGCCCTCTCTCGCGGTGCCTGCTAAGGAACGCCCACGAACGATCTTACAACCTTTACGAGATGAGCGACTTCCGCGAATGGGTTTATTTCGACATCGGCCGGGTACACCACCACCACCGAAATCCGGCCGCATGGTGAGGACGGAGCCCGTTACGTCGATTCATGGTGCTGAAGAATTGCATGGGGACTCTATGGCGGCTAGGGTTTCTCTTCCTGATATATTGGGCCACCACCCACAGCCTGTTAACGGGCTTAGGGTTTCTGATGATGTTCCTATGCAGTCGACCACGGATGATGCAACGCCGAGTGGTGACCCTATGGTGGCTCAGGTTGCAAAGAATGCGGGTGCGGTGCAAGATGTGCTGGCAGCGGAAGCCACCACGGCGGTATGCGAATCGATGAAGCGTTCCTTTGCATCGGTTGCTAAGGGATTGACGGGGCATGGAAATCGACGAGACGGCATGAGCACGAAGCGTGTTCCTCTTACATATACGCCGCCTGTGGTTGTTGACGGGGTGGCGGAAGTTTCCCCGACATGGGAGGTTGCGTGTCAGGGCTTCGGCCGATGGGAGCATACATTGGTGGGCTATTTTTTAAGAAAGAAGCCCTACTTTCCTTTTGTTGAACGTTTTGTACGATCGATCTGGACTGAATTGGTGGAGGTCAAGGCTACAATCAATGGCTTCTTCAAGTTTAGGTTTGCCACTGCTAAGGCAATGCATGTGGCCATTGAAGGTGGCCCTTGGCTCTTGCGTGGCCAACCGTTGTTCTTGGAGATTTGGCGACCGGGGATGTCATTTGCGAAGCGTGATCTTGTGGAAGTGCCTCTTTGGGTAAAACTATGGAATGTTCCTAGTGAATTCTGGACTCAAGATGGTCTGGGTGTAATCGCAAGTGGGGTGGGTCGGCCGTTATTTGCTGATGGTGTGACTACCAATGGCGAGCGTATTGATTACGCGCGTGTTTCTGTACTCAAGAAACTTGCAGAACCCTTTTATTGAGCACTTTAACATCCGTCTTCCATCGGCAAGTGGGGAGTCTACGGGAGTGGTTCAAGTGCGTGTAACATATGAATGGAAACCATCCAAGTGTATCAAGTGTGATTCTTGGAACCATGCATCTGTGGTTTGCCCGACATCAACATCTGGAGCGCAGGTCAATCATCGACCGCGGGCTGCCAAAGCACCACGGCCAATGGACCGGAAAGAGGGCGTGACAGATGCTGCTCGTGTGGAGAAACCTAGGAGTGTTTGGCGCCAAATTGATAAGGGAAAAAAAACCGCTATTGTCCACACTACCAAGGGCAAACCCATCCCCTCCCCGTGATGGCTATCGAAAACCCCTCCAGCCACTTGTGAGTGTTTCCAACTCATTTGCTGCCTTGCAGTCCCTTTCTGAGGATGGTGAGGCTTCTTTGGGCCCTGAAAGAGCTACGGCCCAGCGAGAGGTGCTTTTATGATACCACTCGGCGCATGGAATGTGCGTGGTCTCAACCGTCAAGACCATGGTAGGGCGGTAGAGGACCTTATCACACGATATTCTCTTAGACTCATTGGACTTCTTGAAACACGTGTTGCTATCTGTAACGCTTCATTCATCTCGAGTTCGATTCGTCCACATTGGACTTGGTTTTTTTATTATGATGCTGGTCCTGGTGCGCGTATTTGGATTGGATGGGATCCTTCTTCTATTACAGTCACTGTTGAGTCTGTTCATGCCCAAGCCGTCCACTGTCGGGTTTTATCCTTAGCTGATCGCGAAACATTCTTTGTCACCTTTCTTTATGGACGTAATCGAAGGGAGGAACGTACCACTCTTTGGGATGATCTTGTGCACATATCTCCTATACGCACTTTGGATGCATGGCTTGTTCTGGGAGATTTCAACACCATTCTTACTCCTAATGAGGCCCGCGGGGGGAACCCAACTGCGGCTGATTTTGTTGATCTCTCTTCATGCATGGCGTCAGCTGATCTCGCACCACTGCCGATGACGGGCCAATTCTTTACTTGGCATAACCGTCAACGTGGCGAAGGTGCCATATGGAGACGTCTTGATCGCATGTTGGCGAACCCGACTTGGCTTGCCCGCTATGAGGGTTTCCACTATCATGGTGACCTTCCTTCCACTTCGGACCATTCGCCCATTGTTTTACTTGGTGGGACCCGTGTTAACATGAAGGGACCAAGCTTCCGTTTTGATAACTTTCTCACTAAGGATTCGAGATTTATTCCCCTTGTCCGAGACATTTGGGGTCGGTGACTTCCGGGACGCCACATGTTCCGACTTGTTAAGCGTCTCAAGCTTCTCAAACCACTTCTCAAGCAACTTCGACGAGATAAGGGTGATCTTCATCAGAATGTGGTCGATGCACGCCACTTCCTTGACTTGAGCCAACGCTTTGCGTATGACTTCCCAGACGATGTTCGGTTTCATGCACTGGAAGGTGTTTGCCGGTCCCTTTATGCTATAGCGGTCGAGATGGAGCAATCTTTCTTGTCCCAACGTGCGAAGCTGGCCTGGCTAAAGGATGGTGACCAGTGTACATCCTACTTATTTAAACGGGTAGCGATGCGCCGAACGATGAACCGTATCTACTCTCTTGAGAATGCGGATGGCGAGATTATTGATGGGCATGCTAGGGTTACGGAGGAGCTTATTCGTTTTTACACGGATTTATTGGGTACCTCGGCAGCCCCTATGGTTGATAGCGCCACTCTATGTGATTTCATATCACACCCGCTGACAACGGATGATTCCCTTTCGCTGATTGCCCCTTTCGAGGATGCAGAGATCAAGGAGGCTCTTTTCTCTATGGGAGATGAGAAAGCTCCTGGTCCAGATGGCTACACGGCTGCCTTTTTCAAGGCGACTTGGCCCATTCTCGGAGATGATGTGCAGCATGCTGTGAAGGAGTTCTTTCACTCTGGAATTCTACTGAAAGAGTTGAACTGCACACTTATCACCCTTATCCCTAAGGGTGACTCTCCTCGGTTACCATCGGACTATCGGCCCATTTCGTGCTGTAATGTGCTCTATAAGATAATCTCTAAGGTGCTCGCTAATCGGCTGAAAAGAGTACTCCCGTCGCTTGTTCATATATCACAGACTGCTTTTATCACTGGGCGGCGGATCACTGACAATATCCTACTGGCTCAGGAAATTTGTCATGGTTACAGGAACTTACATCTCCCCCCTCGGGCTTTATTTAAGGTTGATCTAGCGAAAGCTTATGATAATGTGGAATGGACTTTTATCCTAGCTACTTTGCAGGCTATGAATTTCCATCCTATCTTTATCCATTGGATTCGATGCTGCTTGACCACCACATTCTTCTCCCTTAACCTTAATGGTTGTGCGGAAGGCTTCTTTGCGGGGAAGCGTGGCCTACGACAAGGAGACCCGATTGCGCCTTACCTTTTCACGCTTGTTGTGGAGGTATTTCAAGGCCTCTTGCAGCATCAGATCTCTACTACGACTGACTTTCGATTTCATTGGCGTTGTGAGGCTTCATCCCTTGCCCTGCTCTCTTTTGCTGACGACATCCTTCTTTTCTGTCATGCTGATGTGGCATCGGTCACTGTTCTCAATGATACTCTACAGCGATTTGGACAGATGCCTGGTCTTCATGCTAATGCACGGAAAAGTGAGATGTTCCTGTCAAAGCGTGCGGAACCGTTGGCTCCTCTCTTTGAGTCCATCACGGTTTTTCGGTTGGGCCACTTACCGGTTCGCTATTTGGGGCTGCCCCTCATTACTTCACGCCTTACACTACATGACTGTCAACCGTTATTGTTGGCGGTCGAGAGACGGTTAGGATCTTGGCTGAACCGTTCATTATCCTACGCTGGCCGGACTCAGCTTATTCGGTATGTGCTTGCTGCGATTCATCTTTATTGGTCTGGGGCATTCATGTTACCGAAGGGGGTGATTAAGGTGCTCGAGGCGAAGATGCGGAACTTCTTATGGGCATCCACTACGGCCAAGGTCGCTTGGGCTGATCTTTGCTGCCCACGCTCCGAGGGTGGCCTGGGCATCCGTTCAATAGAGATTGATATTAGGGCACTTATGCTTAAGCAGCTCTGGTGTGTTATACGGCGTGATCCATCATCTGTTTGGACTATGTGGCTCTATGATACCAGACTCCGGGATAGATCTATTTGGACAGTCCGTGCTTCTACCTCTACCTCGTGGAGTTGGCATAAACTCCTAAAGTTGCGGCCCATACTTCGGATGCTCATACGCTTCCGAGTGGGGGATGGGTCTTCGATAAGGCTATGGCTTGATCCTTGGCTATCGGAGACTCCACTTATTGAGCGATTCCCGCGGGCACCCTTAGCCATGGGGTTGCCTTCTGATAGCGTGCTCGGTGCTGTGATTTCATCTGAAGGGTGGAACTGGCCTGCCATGACTACTACAGAGTTCCTTGAGTTTGGCCCATCACTTCCTGCTGTTGATCCTTCCTCACGGGACACTATCCTCTGGTCCAGTACTGGAGATGGACAGTTCTCCACGGCTTCTGCTAGGGATGCGCTGCGTATGAGACATGAAAGGGTTACTTGGGCGTATTTATTTGGGGGTGCCCTTCATATCCCCCGACATGAGTTTATTCTCTGGCTTGCAATCCGCGAGCGTCTGTCTACTAAGGATAAGCTCTGGGTGGCGCAGCTTGCTGGATCCACTTCTTGCATTCTTTGTGATACTCAGGCGATTGAGACGGTGGAACACTTGTTCTTTGACTGCCCTTTCGCGAGACGGTGCATTCTCCTTCTCCGCAGAAAGACTCGATTTTGCTGGCCATTTCAGGAATGGAAGCGCGGTATCTCTTGGGCGTCCTTGCGCTGGCGTAGTGATCACTTAGCCAATCTGGCTTCACGACATCTCCTTGCTTCTATTGTCTATCACATCTGGATGGAGCGGAACCGGCGCTGGCGTGAAGGTAGGAATTACAGACCGGAGCGGGTGGTTGAAGAGGTTGTGCGACTTGCTTCCTTACGATTTTCTACTCTTCATCCCTGTTTTTGTTTTCAGCTTATTGCCTTGCGTAGAGTTTGGCGTATAGCTTGGTGATTTGATGTACACGGTAGCCTGTTACCGTTTGCTTTCACTTTGTACCTATTTTATTACGTAATATAAGGAAATTTCCAAAAAAAAAAATATTCATAAATCAGTCCAAATACATCCACGACATTCTCAAGAAATACAGCATGGAGTTGAGCACACCGATAAGTACTCCGATGTCAACCACATGCAAGTTGGACTCTGATCCGTCTGGCAAACCAATTGACATCACCTACTATCGTGGAATCATCGGGTCTCTTCTCTATCTTACAGCCAGTCGCCCGGATATTGTTTTCTCAACATGTCTTTGCGCAAGGTTCCAAGCAAACCCAAAGGAGTCGCACCTACATGCAGTAAAACGTATCCTTAAATATTTAAAAGGAACTCCAAATCTCGGCCTCTGGTATCCTAAGGGCTCAGGTATGAAATTAATAGGGTATTCTGACGCCGACTTCGCTGGTTGTAGAATGGATAGAAAAAGCACTTCGGGAAGCGCTCAGTTCTTGGGAGATAAGCTCTTGTGCTGGTCTTCCAAGAAGCAGAACTGCATTTCAACATCGACAGTAGAGGCAGAATATGTCGCTGCTGCCAGTTGTTGTTAGCAAATTCTATGGATGCACACCCAGCTAAGCGACTACGGATTCGATTTAAATCGAATACCTATTTATAGTGACTCCAAAAGTGCCATTGCAATTACCTGCAACCCTGTTCATCACTCGCGCACAAAACACATAGATTTAAGATATCACTTCATAAAAGATCACGTGGAAAAGGTACAATTGAACTATACTTCATAAGCACAGAACTACAACTTGCTGATTTATTTACAAAAGCTTTGGATGAAAAACGATTCCAATTCTTAGTCTCTAAATTGGGCATGTTGAATCTCAATTACTAAGTCAATTGATCCTTAGAAAATTAATTCTTTTCTATGTGGCACAACCATTAGGCGGGCTTGGCGCATAGCTTGGTAGGTTATAGCTTGGTAGGTTATAGCTTGGTTTTTTTTTGTATGTCGGCTCATAGGCCGAGTGCTTGTGGGGGTATGCCCCTACTTATTCTGTATACTCTCATTTATATTTATATATAACTCGGGACCATTTACCAAAAAAAAAAAAAAAAAAAATAAGCTCAAAAATAATAAAGTTCGAAAATGGGTATGATTTTTTTAACGAGATATGCTCAACGTTTAGGGGGAGAAACCTTGATTATGCTTTGCAACGTTTCAAAAAGAGGGAGGAAAAGTACTAAATTCTTTAAAAGTTGCGAACCCATCAGTCAAGGGGGAGTATTTCACGTTGTCTCTAAATATTAAGTGTACATCATTGAGGGGGAGTAAGAATTAGATGAATTCGATGCTGTTATTGAGGGGGAGCATCAGCATTGTTAAAATTATCCTCAAGACAAAAAGGTTTTCGCAAGAAAAGTTTTCGCTACTCTAAAGTTTTCGCTAATCTAAAAAATTTTCGCAAGACATCTGTTTTTGGGCCCTTTCACTAACTTTTCTCAAAATATTTTCGGCCCAAATTCCATATACCGAAAACTCAAGCCCAAAGTTTACCGAAAACTTTTTAAGCTTCCACGAGAAGTTTTCGCATCGTCAAAACCTTTTCGCTCCCTATCAAAGTTTTCGCAACTTTCTTCTTTCTCTCCAACTCGAATCTCTGTTATCCCTTTTTCGTGCTCATTTCGTGTCCTTCTGCCTTCTTCGAACTCTCTAAAATCATCACAAACTGGTAAGGAACCTCATGAACTAACAGTTTTCTCCCAATTTTGATCTAATCGCAGGTTTTCGGCAGAAGAACTAAGGATTCGATGTGCTTAACGACACGATTGATGTCATTTAGGGATGGGTTTATCGATTTTATACCCAGAAATCTCGATTACATGTAAATGATTCGAGATTTAGGGTGAAATCGACAAAATCGCAGTTCATATAAGTTTTCGGGGCCAGAACTTGCGTTAAAACCCTAAAACTTAAGTTTTCGGCAAAAACTAACTTTTCGGAGATTATACTGTTTTCGGCACTCAAATTATAAAGAAAGTTTTCGGCAGAGTCAAGTCAAAATATTCGTTCATTTAAAAGTCAAACTCAACAAAAACTTTTCGCAAGAGTAAGATTTCGGAATGAAAAGTTTTCGGGGATCACTGTTTTCGGCTTTCCAAACTTTTCGGCACATACCGAAAACTATACTTAAGAAAATTTTCGGGATAAACTAGCTTTTCGCAAGAGAAAGTTTTCGGACTGAAAAGTTTTCGAGGATCACTGTTTTCGGCTTTCAAAACCTTTCGGCATATACCGAAAACTATACTTAAGAAAATTTTCGGGATAAACTAGCTTTTCGCAAAAGAAAGCTTTCGAACTGAAAAGTTTTCGAGGATCACTGTTTTCGGCTTTCAAAACCTTTCGACACATACCAAAAACTATACTTAAGAAAATTTTCGGCATTTATTAGCGTCTCGCAGGAGAAAGTTTTCGCGAAAAGACACTATTTTCGGCTCTCAAAACTTCTTTACATAATACCGAAAACTTTACTTGAGCAATTCTCTGAAAGCTTTCGATATGCCTCAACTTTTCGCAAGAAACTTAGAACTTTTTCTTACGACAAAACGTTGACCTCATATTGACTATATGTTTATTATAAAATACAACCTTTTATCTGTTCGGTCATTCTAACGAACATATTTTTTCAGATCATTAAAGAACGCCGAACTTGACCATTGACGAGGTGTATCCCACAACCAAATGGATCGGGACGACAGAAAATAACTTCCAACTTGATCCCGACAAATTCAAGTGTCCCGACCCAATTGTAGTGGTTGTGCTTCGAACACATCCTTTATGGAACGCCATCACAGCCACTACCAAAGTGCCCGAAGTCTACCTTCAACAACTCTGGGGCACGATGAAGAGGAAGATAGCCAATGATGAATCTGTCTTCTATGAAGCTCAAGTACAAAATTCAACAATAACAATAACAAAGGAGCTCCTACAACAAGTGCTACATCTTCCCATCCTTCCTGCCTACGAGGATCTCGCCGACGACAACGAACTCAAGGAAGGACTTTTGAAGCTGGGATACCATCCACCGCTGAATCTTCTATCAGGATTCGTTCAAGGGATGATGCCCTATCCATGGGGAACATTGTTCAGCATCATCAACAAGTGTCTCTCACCGAAGCATGCGGGATTTGACAGAGGAAACATCAACATCCTCCGCTTGCAACACAGCATCATCTACAACAAATCCTACGAGTACGCAGCCGTAATCATGGCGGACCTAGATGACCAACTACGTCACCGGGACAGCCGCACCGTCAAGAATCGCGTAGTTCCCTACCTACGGTGGTTCTCTCTCGTTATTCAACGTTCAATGTCAACCAATCCAGAGATCCCACCTCGAGACGAAGCCGAAGAACTTCACTCCGCCAAAATTGAAGTATCTCGTGAAAAAGAAGACGGAGCCAAAATGGGAGAAACGCCCTATGATGATCACACTCCATCTTCTACAAAATGTCGATCCCGATGCCGTTCAAGAATACTGCGACCAGTATCGCCACACCAACCCCATGGTTCGGGAAGACCCCCCCGAACCTAGCCAAGGGGCTCAGCCGAGTGGAAGTGAGGGTCCTGAGAGTGAGCCGGCCGCACCACCACCGTCTCCGCCCCCGTCAATTCAACCACAAACACATGACAGTGATGACGGGGACTCGGACGACGACACTGACACACTGGACAGATTTGGGCACCGCCGAGAAACACGCGCAAAAAGGCAACAAGATTCTCAAGTCTCGGCTCCCACGTCTGCAGCGGCCGTCTCCCAACAACCAGAACAAGACCGGACCATAGCCACTATAGGAACAGGGACTGATGCGCTCAGTCCCTGAGTAGAAGCCGCCGCATCAGGTCCAACGACGCATGCACCTACCCCACCCAGCCACTCATCTGTCTCTCAACAGACAGATGTTTCACACACTCACGGGGATCCTCGTCCACCATCCCCCGGGGATGTTGAAATAAGTGGTCCACCGCTCCAGACCACGACCTTCATTCAAAGCACATCGAGTCTAGGTCCTAGAATGCCCATATTTTTTCCACCTTTTACTAGGACACATACACATCTTTCTGACAGCTCTCTGAAGCTGTCCACAACGGCCGTCGATGCCTCCATTACTGAGGTTCTTCGAACACTGGCCGGAAGACCCGATGAAGGAACCTCCTCCCCTCCTTCCTCGTCGGGCCATCAGGCCACTCCCACCACAGGCCTGATGACAACAGGAAGCCTAAGTGTCCCTGGTACTTCGGTACGTCTAAGTGACGTACCCTTAACGACCGCAACTTCATCGTTTCTCGACGAGTTGCTTGCAACGGTCGGAAGTCCCAAACGCGTCGAAGTACCCCCCACTTCGGCAAGTGCGGGCCACAGTGACTCTGTCATTGTGTCAACGGAGCGCCTAAGTGGCCCCGGTGGTGATTTTCCGTTCGTCACCAAGGCGAAGCTGAACTCGCTCCTGGAGTCGTTCGCCAAAGCACTCAAAGAAGATATCTTGGCGACCGTTCGTGACACCTACGGACTCAACGAACGCGACAAAGGGAAGGCCCATGCCACAGCTCGCCCGTCCTCATCAACCCAACCCACACCTCCACAATATACCATACCACCTCCACCTCCACCATTCTCACCACCACCACAAGGCCCCTCCTATAATATCCCTCTCCCCTCTCTCAACACACTAGCTCGTATGATCGACCCCGACACCATACCCATTGACGAGCTACAAGCCTACTACCTCAAGCGGCTCATGACGGCAGATAACCTCACGCCGGATCAACATTCTATCTTAGACTTTCTCTGCCGTCTGTCCGCTCCCCAAGGACCCCCACCGCCCGAAACGTGCCGAGACGCTGAACCCTCTTCCAAGAGGCGTCATGACGATCCTGACGAAGGCGATCGTCATGAGGGGGAGAAAAGACAGCGAACCTCGGCAACAACAACAACGAGGGGAAGAGGTAGAGGAAGCCCAGCCCAAACAACCCGAACCCCAACCAGCAAACAATACCAATCCAAAACCCAAAAGAAAAAACAAGCCTCAGATGACAAAATCCCCAGCTTCGAAGATGCATACAAGGATGATCCAACGACAGATCCTCATCAAGTGCTCGACGAATACGTCATGACTGAACCATGGTCAAAGAAGGATGAGTTCGAAGCAGAAGCCGTGGCAAGAATTACTAAATAAAGAGAAGTATTTAAGAGAGCCATGACCAACATCTACTCCTTCGACCCGATCGAGCTTGAAGAGGGCGAACAACTCGAGAAGCTGTTAGACAACAATATGGACTACGGGATCTACAGAGCACCTGAAGTCCAAGTCCCGAGAAGCATATCAAGAATGGAGACAGAATGAGACAATGTGAGACTAACAGCACCGTTTCTCGAAGAAACATCCAAGCGCATCTTGAGGACACCTGACAAAATCAAGAAGCTGGATGAACTAAACCTAAGGGGGCTATCATATCTCAAAGGCAGGGATGCTACGGGCTATCTATGGATCCTCGCTGATCGAGGAAGCATGCCGACAAGGACGGCCAAAGAACAGTGTACCCACTTCCAGTCAAAGTCGCCTTTGATCAACATCATACAGATGAACGACAAGAACGTGGGAAGAACGCACTACCCAGAGTTCAAGGTGATGTGGAATGACGGCTCTATCTCAACCATCACCGAGGCCGATCTACAATTCCTGAAAAGATCCGACGTCAACCAAATGTACTACCTCTGCCGAAACTTTGGAGCTACAAAGCACGAATATAGGCAAGGGTACTACGCGATCAAGGGTTTCATGCTCAGAGATGTCAAATTTCATGTTACCCAAGATCTTCAGATGGCGCTGGAAAAAGGAATGAAGAAGGTCAACCTCACACGACCAACGAGCGGTGACTACAATCTGGATAAATGCGTTGAAGCTGAAGTATTTCAGAATCCAGAATTAGCCATCGTCTATCTCAACCCCAAAAAGGATAAAAGAGTTCTGTTGGTGTCAGAAATTCCAAAGTTCAGTGATGGAACGTTGAAGCTGATCAGAGAAAGAGTAGAATTCTGGATCAACGAATATCACAAGCCCAGATCACCAACAGAGAAAGAGATCGAGTATAGGAACCTCCTGGATGACATCAAATAAGCCATTGATGAGAGGATCCAGCTCCGCAATGGTCTCAGACATTTCGAAGTCAACTTGGGGTTGAGGAAGTCCTTCTTCAGACGAAAAAGATGATCGTGCCATGTCGAAGAAGATGATGAACACTAAGGGGGAGAATGTTAGGATCATTTTCTAGTTCATCATATAATCTGTATTGATGTATTTCTTATTGGGTCATTAGCTTAATGAGTTTGCTAGTTGGGGACATTCTTGTAATTATACCAAAGTATGTTTGGTATAAATAGTGGGCTAGGGCTTATTTTAATGTAACACTTCTCATTTGAGAAAAGAAGTCTATTTTTGAGCTAAACATAGAAAAGTGTGAACTCTCTCTCTACACTAAACAGCCGCCACCTTCACATAAAGCACGCTCGAAGGTGTGCACTATTCCATTGAGTTTGAGAGCTCTAGCTTGGATTAGGGACCTACAAATTCTCCTTTAAAAGCTTATCCATTTGAGCTCGAAACCCGTTTCGTTCGGAATCTAGAAGAGAGTGTAATGCAGCAATTTTGCATGTACCTTCTGGAATGTAGCATTCCTTAGGTTCGGGTTTTATTGATAGTATAGAATGTTCCTTGGTTTGCACTGACTCAATTGTTTGAGTCGACTTATTTAGAGACAAATTCTGCTCAAATTGATCTTTCTTTGCAAGAAGAACCTCTAGTTCTTTAATTTTACCGTGTAATCTAGTGCGTTCTTCAGAAAGACCTATGTTCTGAGCTTGACAATTTTTGACTTCCTCTTTATAGGCAGATAAATCTTTTGTTAGTTCATGTATGGTTGTTTCATACTTTTCTGCCTTAAACATTAAACGTGTAATCTCATCCTTAGCATTGGTCAAATGATATTGAAGGCTAGACACGTTGTCTAAATATTTTCTAATGATAGACTCCTTATTAGCTAGCCGGTCTTTTAGTTCTTTGACCGTTTTTCGTTCGTTGTTTGTAGATGAGGTTTGTTGTAAGATTGTCTTGTTTTCTTCCTCACTGGCAGACAAACTTGTTTTTAGTTCACATAGTTTTATTTCTTGTGAATCTGCCTTAGTTGTTAAACTAGTTATTTTCTCATTGGCTAATTGAAGTTGTATCCCAAGATTTGCTTCTTCTAGTAGGTGTTTTCTTAGGACACGTTCATTATTTGCTAGTCTATCTTCTAGCTCTTTTATAATCCTTTGTTCATGAGAGGTGCTAGAATATATAGTTTCAGATTGCATTCTCTCAATTTTTGAGCTGGAAGTTTTTGAGCTTGTTGAGGAAGATGAGCTCGATAATGGCTTTTCCTTCTTTAATTGTTTATGAAGTTCATACATTTCGTCATCATATGTATAATAATCCATTTTAATCTCTTTAGCTCAGATATGGAATTTGAAAATTAGGTTCAAATAATGTTGGTAATTAAATTCTATATAGAATGTTGGATTTTAAATTTTGTTCAAATAAAGTTGTTGGATGTGTATGATCGTTGACGTGTTTTAGAATTGATTTGAATTTTTTTTATTAATGTTTTCGATTAAAAATTTAGATTTGATTTTAGAGATAAACCGCAAACTTTGGGAAACTATTTAAAATATTTATATCCGCAAACAATGAATATTTGCAAAGTTTAGGTTTATGTTTGCGGATGAATAAGAGACGCAAACAATAGAAATGTAAAGTTTGAGTTTAGGTTTGCGGTGGTTTGAGAGCCGTAAACAGTAGATATCGTAAAGTAAAGATTTATTTTACGGGTCTCAATTAAAAAGAATTTTAAAATTTGTACAGTTGTGAGAGCCGCAAACAGTAGATTTAAGTTTATGGGTTGAATAAGAGCCGTAACGTTGAGCTATTGAAAACTTCTTTTTTTTTTAAGTATCGCAAACTCTACCTATCGTAAAGTTTTTTTTTTTTTTAGTATCGTAAAGGTTGATCAATCGTAAAGTTTTTTTTTTATATCAACTGAATCGTAAACTGATTATTTTAATAATATATATAATTTTTTTTTAATTCTTTATCGCAAAGCTATTATATCAATCGTAAAGTGATTTTTTTTTATTTCTGAACTGTAGACATAATAATATTTTATTATTATTTTAATAGGAGTATGACAAGCCTTGTTATGAGATAAGTATCGCAAACATTCTATCGTAAAGTTTTCAAGCTGTGTACTTTTGAGTGAGTATCGTAAAGTTTTTTTTTTTTAGAGCTGTAAAGTATAGATTCGTAAACTTCTTTGACCGCAAAGTAAGTTTAAATCGTAAACTTTATCAGAACAGTAAACTTTACGAATTTAAGCAATTAATCGATCAAAAACATTATTTAAACATGTAAAAACACTCGATTAATCAGATTCAAAGCAAAACATATAGAACTTTTTGAGTTTTTCACATGAACACTGTAATACCCGTAAAATTTTAATGCGGGAATTACGCATAGTATATTCGAAATTAATGAAGTTAATTTCGGGCAAGCCCGATATTTTGAAATTGAGCCCAAAGAATAGTTGGGCCCAAACCCAATAAGGAGGAAAATTACAAAAAAGAACCTTTCTTAGCCTAAGAGGAAAATTACATCACCACCTTATCACCTCCTTGTCATCACGTAAGTCTATCCCAATTTAAATATACAACTATACTTCAAAAACTTCATTAAGAAGAAAAGGAACAAGGAGAAGAAAAGGGGAGAAGAAAACCTTCAAACTCAACAACCAACGATCGAGAGCTAGGAAAAATCGTAGCTTAGCTAACTTCGGACGTGAGGTAGGTGAAATATTTCATCTACAACACGTAATTAATATATGTTGTATGTGATAACATGTCTTATAATCTTAAATGAATTTTTGGGTGATTACATGAGCTAAAACTCAGATTTTGGGTGACTGTGTGAATTTGATTCTAAGTTATGCTTACGTGATTTTTTTTTTTTTTTTTTTGGGGAAAGGTTCACTAATATAAATGAGGAAAAGGTACATCAGCGTGAAAACGCACCAACCCGTAACAGGCTACGGGCTAACAAATAGTCAACCATCGACCAAGCAATTCGCCACAGACGGCGCAAAGCAAGACGTTGCAACGTAAATCTAGAAGAAATAGTGCTCAAGCGCATACAAAGGGTGCTGACAATAGTGTCAACAATAAAAAAATCATCACGCTCATTCCCTTCCTTCCAGCGTCGATTCCGTTCCTGCCATATATGGTAAACGATCGACGCCAATACATGGCGGTAAGCACTGTGCATCAAGTGGCTGCCTCGCCATCTCCGGGCAGCCCATTGAACACCCAAAGCCCACTCTCTATAGGGCCACATGAATCTGAGCTTGTGGCGAAGTCGCATCATGCAACGACTAGAGAAAGGACAGTCGAAGAAGAGGTGGTCAATGGTCTCCGTTGCCCCAGTCCGACATAAGATGCATGTCGTTTCCCCAGCTGCCGCCGCAATCCATGGTTTATCGCGTGTCGCAAGTTTACCCCGTATTGTCATCCAAAGTAGGAACTCATGTCGGGGCACGCGAAGAGGTCCCCCAAATAGGGCAGCCCAAAGCACAGGGTCATGTCGTCGTCGTAACGAGTCCCGCGCCAAGGAGTTACTAAAAAGGCCATTGGATTCCCCAATCCACGAATAAGTATCAGTCGCTAGATAATTAGTCGCTGGTAGATTCCGGCTGAGCTCCAAATACTCTGCAGTAAATTGACCGGGCCATCTCCAACCCACCTCATCAATGACGCAACTGAGGCGTGAATCGAGCGGGAGGCCCATAACGACAGGACCTCGTGGAAAGCGCTCGATAAGTGGCCCTGTCGAAAGCCACGGATCCTGCCAAAGTAGAAAAGTCGCGCCGTTACCAATATGGCACTGGATCAATGGTCGGATAGTTGGGCGCAATTTCAGCAGCTTGTTCCAACTCCAGGCCGCCGTTGCTGAAGGTCGAATCGTCCAAATCGATTTGTGCGCCAAGCGGGTATGATGGATCCATTGGACCCAAATTGAAGACTCATCCCTCCTAAGCAGCCTCCATAACTGGCCTAAGAGAAAAACTCGATTATCCGTCTCGATGGATCGGATGCCAAGTCCTCCTTCCGCGACCGGACGGCAAACATCCGCCCAAGCAACCTTGGCTGTGGATCCTGCCCAAAGAAACCGGCGAATCCGCATCTCGAGCTCCCGAATAATGCCCTTAGGTAACATAAACACCCCAGCCCAGTACACATGAAACGTCAACAGCACGGACTTGATCAGCTGAACCCGTCCGGCATATGAGAGAGACAAATTCAGCCAGGACCCAAGCCGGCGATCCAATCGTTGAAGTATCGGAGCGCAATCTAAACGAGTAAGCCGCGAGGTAATGAGGGGGACACCGAGATATCGCACAGGGAGAGTACCTTCTGAGAAACCCATAATCTCCTGAAAAGCAGAGGAGAAGCGTTCGGCACGGCGGGATATGAACATTTCGCTCTTGGTATCGTTCGCTCGAAGACCCGAGAGTGTCGCGAAATGTTCCAAGCCTTCCTTTATAACTCCAACTGAGGTAACGTCGGCATGCGAGAAAAGTAGTAAGTCATCCGCAAATGTAAGCATGAACATGGACGTGGCTTCACAGCGCCAATGATATTGGAAACCGCTGTTAGCCATAATAATCTGCTGTAGAATACCGTGGAGAACATCCATGACCATAGTGAAGATATACGGTGAGATAGGATCTCCCTGGCGCAGTCCACGCCTCCCAGCGAAGAATCCTTCAGCTCGGCCGTTTATATTAATGGAGAAGCCAGTTGTCGTGAGGCAGCTACGGATCCATCCAATATACGTCGGATGGAAATTCAGCGCTTCGAAGATAGCGAGGATGAAGTCCCATTCGACTCGATCATAGGCCTTCGCAAGGTCGACCTTAAAGGCCACCCGTTCGGGAAGATGTTTGCTCCTATACCCATGGCAGATTTCCTGGGCCAAAAGTATATTGTCAGAGATGCGCCGCCCCGGTATGAAGGCCGTCTGTGTGGGATGCACCAGATCGCCCAAGTGGTCTTTCAGGCGTTCAGCTAGTATCTTCGATATGATCTTGTATAGCACATTACAGCAGGAAATGGGCCGATAGTCCGCTGCCCGTCGCGGTGAGTCGCCTTTGGGAATGAGTGTAATGAGAGTGCTGTTTACCTCCTTCAGAAGAAAACCAGTGCGAAAGAATTCCAGGATGCTTACGTGATTTTGTGTGATGATTGATGTTTAAAAACCCAAAATATGGGTTTTAATGGGTTTTAATTATGTTATGAGTTTTTGGAATTTGTTGAAGATATGAAGATTTGAAGAACTTAGTGTTTTTCGTATACTGTTCTTCACTTTCGTATGATTTCTTGTTTTCGGGCCGAAAACCATTTTCGCGGGCCATTTTAAGTTTTCGCGGGCCAGCTACTTTGCGAATTGTGAGGAAGAAAAAGTTTTCGCGGGCCGAAAAATCAGTTTTCGCGGGCCTAAGGTTTTCGGTATGTGAGAGGAAAAAGTTTTCGCGGGCCGAAAAATCAGTTTTCACGGGCCTAAGGTTTTCGGTATGTGAGAGGAAAAAGTTTTCGCGGGCCAATAATGAGGTTTTCGCGAACCAAGCTTTTCGCCAACTTTTTGTGAGGTTTCGCGAACCAAGCTTTTCGCCAACTTTTGTTAGGTTTTCGCGAACCAAAGCTTTTCGCCACTTTTCATTAGGTTTCGCGAACCAAAGCTTTTCGCCACTCTTTATTAGGTTTCGCGAACCAAAGCTTTTCGCCACTTATTGTTTGCGAATTGAGCTTTTCGCTAATCACTGTTCAAAATGAAAAGAGTTTTTCGCGAACCAAAGCTTTTCGCCACTTTTCATTAGGTTTCGCGAACCAAAGCTTTTCGCCACTTTTCATGAGGTTAAAACTTTTCGCCACTTCCAAAGTTTTCGCCAAGTTTAAACTGTTCGCTACTTTTCGCTAGCCTAAGCTTTTCGCCACATAAAAGAAATGGTTTTCGCCAGTTAAAGTTTTCGCCAGGTTAAAAAGGTTTTCGTCAGGTCAACTGTTAGTAGGCTTTTCATGGGCCTGGTGTGACCATTCTGGGCTTTAGTTTAATTCCAGCCCAAATCTTTTAATTTAAACCATTTTCGGGTTTTGATTAAATTCCCTGGTCAACGGTTATTTTATTTTCAGCTGTAAGTATTATTTTCGGGATTTTAAAGGATTTCCGGATTTTCGGGTGTTTAGATGTGGTTGTTATTTTGTGCGACTTGTATGACACGCATTGCATATCACGACATATTGAGGTAAGATTGGATGACCGTATTGATACGGTGACACCTTAAGGTGTCGTTGAGCGGGGTAGAATGTGACCAATGCTGGTTGTCGACTCGAAGTCGAGTTGAGGTTGGTACTAGTTGCACCTGACGGTTGGTACCGTCGAGATGGGCGGTTGGTGCCGCCCAGCTTTATTTATATAGATGGTTGGTGCCGTCGTGATTAGTGGTTGGTGCCACTAATGAGTATGGACGGTTGGTGCCGTCGAGATGAGTGGTTGGTGCCGCTCGAACTTTACGGTAGGTGCCGTAGGGTTATTTATGAGGTGCATTAGTCCAACCTAGGGCCCTGTGGTTGAGATGAGATGAGATGAGATGAGGTTGTGGGACGAGCGTGCATAGCATGGTGAGGTGTCGGGATTGGGGTTGAGTGCACGCTGCATTCACGCATATTTTCACCTACTGGGCAATCGCTCAGTTTTTCGTGTTGTAGGTATTACTGAGCCCGACGTCGAGGTACGTCTCGACTGAGGCAGGCTGATGGCGGTGATTCCACGGACTTTTGAGGGCAGTGCGGTACATGGATGCGACCTGTGGAGTGCGTAGGAACTTTTGGATTTTGTTTTGGGGCGAGGCCCGTATAAAGATGGTTGTGATGTAAAAATGATATGTATCTTAGTTTGTTTTAAAAAGTTTTTGTAAAATGGGTCTTCCGCGGCTTTCGTTGCGGAAATCCGCCACTAAACGTATTTAGAAAATGAGGGTCACCACAGGTGGTATCAGAGCATAGGCTTTAGATTCTGAAAACTGTCCATGTACTGCCGCTCAAAAGCCGGGAGGACCAGCCTTGCCTGGAGTTTTATAGTTTGGCGTGATTACGTATTATTAATTATGTGCTTGCTTGTATAATTGTAGATATTAAATTATAAAAAAATGCCGAGAGGAAGAAGAGTAGATGTAGGAGAATCGAGTCGTAGGAACGAACCCGAGCCCCCTACGCAGGAACATGAGTCAATCGTCATGAAACTCACTGAACTGATCCAGCGACAGTCGGATCAGATTAATGATCTTATTCAGCATCGAGGTTTTTCCGAACACCATCCATCCCTTCAGCCTGAACAGGATGGAATCATAGGGGAAAGATTTCGGAAGTTAAACCCTCCTATTTTCGAGGACACTTCTGATCCCATCGTGGCAGAGGATTGGCTGCGCACTGTCGAAGACATGTTCCTCTACGGTCGGGTGCCGGAGAGCGAAAAAGTCCTATGTGTCGTGTTCTTGCTAAGAGGGAACGCCAGATTTTGGTGGGATACCATAAAGATCTTGGAAAACCCGATAACATGGGACAGGTTCAAGGAACTATTCTACGGCAAATATTTTACGGCTCATGAGCAAGCGCAGCGAATGAACGAATTCATAAACTTGAAGCAAGGAAAAATGACGATTGCGGAATACATCCGCAAATTCGAAGAACTATCCCGTTTTGCCCCACATATGGTGGCAACAGATACTCTAAAAGTAGCACGATTCACGATATGTCTCAACCCTGAGATCCACCGAGATGTAAGTATACTAAGTATGCGAGGAGAAGCGTTCAATCATGTGGCTGAACGAGCAATGATCGCGGAGAAGGCAGAAGCTCAAATTGTAGAAGTGCAGGAAGCGAAGCGGAAAATGGAAAATCAACAAAGGAATGGAGGCGATCAGAAACGTCAATATTTTGAGACAAATCCCAATAACAACAACCCTTTAGACGATCGTGCGGGACAACGAAATTGGCGGCCAAAACCAAATCAGGGACCGACCAATATCCCAGCTCGACCTCCGAATTCAGCCCCACAGTGCCAACAATGCGGACGTTACCACTTTGGAGTATGCTTCGGAATGAGGCCCAATCCGAATTCTAATCTACAATGCTTCCGATGTGGAACGTCGGGGCACTATGCTAAGAATTGTCGGAACAATCTATTACAGAGTTCAACCCAACCACCAGTAAGACCACCACTAGTTCCCGCTCGAGTTTTCACACTCACGAATGAGGAGGCGGAGGCCAATCCTACTTTTTCGACGGGTACGTTAATTATACCCCACTTCCATTAATTAACGTTAGAAATCACGCCAGGAGCTGTCGGCCGACTATGTGACGAAGGTAGGAATAACTCCTACCTCATTAGAAAAAGAGAACAGGAGAAATCGACACCCCGAGTTATTCCAATCGGCGTAATTTCGGGGACGAAATTCTTTTAAGGGGGGGAGGATGTAATACCCGTAAAATTTTAATACGGGAATTACGCATAGTATATTCGAAATTAATGAAGTTAATTTCGGGCAAGCCCGATATTTTGAAATTGAGCCCAAAGAATAGTTGGGCCCAAACCCAATAAGGAGGAAAATTACAAAAAAGAACCTTTCTTAGCCTAAGAGGAAAATTACATCACCACCTTATCACCTCCTTGTCATCACGTAAGTCTATCCCAATTTAAATATACAACTATACTTCAAAAACTTCATTAAGAAGAAAAGGAACAAGGAGAAGAAAAGGGGAGAAGAAAACCTTCAAACTCAACAACCAACGATCGAGAGCTAGGAAAAATCGTAGCTTAGCTAACTTCGGACGTGAGGTAGGTGAAATATTTCATCTACAACACGTAATTAATATATGTTGTATGTGATAACATGTCTTATAATCTTAAATGAATTTTTGGGTGATTACATGAGCTAAAACTCAGATTTTGGGTGACTGTGTGAATTTGATTCTAAGTTATGCTTACGTGATTTTGTGTGATGATTGATGTTTAAAAACCCAAAATATGGGTTTTAATGGGTTTTAATTATGTTATGAGTTTCTGGAATTTGTTGAAGATATGAAGATTTGAAGAACTTAGTGTTTTTCGTATACTGTTCTTCACTTTCGTATGATTTCTTGTTTTCGGGCCGAAAACCATTTTCGCGGGCCATTTTAAGTTTTCGCGGGCCAGTTACTTTGCGAATTGTGAGGAAGAAAAAGTTTTCGCGGGCCGAAAAATCAGTTTTCGCGGGCCTAAGGTTTTCGGTATGTGAGAGGAAAAAGTTTTCGCGGGCCGAAAAATCAGTTTTCACGGGCCTAAGGTTTTCGGTATGTGAGAGGAAAAAGTTTTCGCGGGCCAATAATGAGGTTTTCGCGAACCAAGCTTTTCGCCAACTTTTTGTGAGGTTTCGCGAACCAAGCTTTTCGCCAACTTTTGTTAGGTTTTCGCGAACCAAAGCTTTTCGCCACTTTTCATTAGGTTTCGCGAACCAAAGCTTTTCGCCACTCTTTATTAGGTTTCGCGAACCAAAGCTTTTCGCCACTTATTGTTTGCGAATTGAGCTTTTCGCTAATCACTGTTCAAAATGAAAAGAGTTTTTCGCGAACCAAAGCTTTTCGCCACTTTTCATTAGGTTTCGCGAACCAAAGCTTTTCGCCACTTTTCATGAGGTTAAAACTTTTCGCCACTTCCAAAGTTTTCGCCAAGTTTAAACTGTTCGCTACTTTTCGCTAGCCTAAGCTTTTCGCCACATAAAAGAAATGGTTTTCGCCAGTTAAAGTTTTCGCCAGGTTAAAAAGGTTTTCGTCAGGTCAACTGTTAGTAGGCTTTTCATGGGCCTGGTGTGACCATTCTGGGCTTTAGTTTAATTCCAGCCCAAATCTTTTAATTTAAACCATTTTCGGGTTTTGATTAAATTCCCTGGTCAACGGTTATTTTATTTTCAGCTGTAAGTATTATTTTCGGGATTTTAAAGGATTTCCGGATTTTCGGGTGTTTAGATGTGGTTGTTATTTTGTGCGACTTGTATGACACGCATTGCATATCACGACATATTGAGGTAAGATTGGATGACCGTACTGATACGGTGACACCTTAAGGTGTCGTTGAGCGGGGTAGAATGTGACCGATGCTGGTTGTCGACTCGAAGTCGAGTTAAGGTTGGTACTAGTTGCACCTGACGGTTGGTACCGTCGAGATGGGCGGTTGGTGCCGCCCAGCTTTATTTATATAGACGGTTGGTGCCGTCGTGATTAGTGGTTGGTGCCACTAATGAGTATGGACGGTTGGTGCCGTCGAGATGAGTGGTTGGTGCCGCTCGAACTTTACGGTAGGTGCCGTAGGGTTATTTATGAGGTGCATTAGTCCAACCTAGGGCCCTGTGGTTGAGATGAGATGAGATGAGATGAGGTTGTGGGACGAGCGTGCATAGCATGGTGAGGTGTCGGGATTGGGGTTGAGTGCACGCTGCATTCACGCATATTTTCACCTACTGGGCAATCGCTCAGTTTTTCGTGTTGTAGGTATTACTGAGCCCGACGTCGAGGTACGTCTCGACTGAGGCAGGCTGATGGCGGTGACTCCACGGACTTTTGAGGGCAGTGCGGTACATGGATGCGACCTGTGGAGTGCGTAGGAACTTTTGGATTTTGTTTTGGGGCGAGGCCCGTATAAAGATGGTTGTGCTGTAAAAATGATATGTATCTTAGTTTGTTTTAAAAAGTTTTTGTAAAATGGGTCTTCCGCGGCTTTCGTTGCGGAAATCCGCCACTAAACGTATTTAGAAAATGAGGGTCGCCACAAACAGTTTGAAGATTATGAAGAACAGTTTGATCAAATTAAACACTTTGGACCAAAATTGAGCTCGATCAATCAAGTTAATCACTCGATCATTGCAAACTGTAATTAATTAAGCACACAACTCATTCAATTTGTTCAAAATCAGAATTCACACTTCTATCATCGTAAACATTTGAAGCAAGCAGCTCATCGCAAACTATTAAGCAAGCAGCTCATTCACAAACAATTCAACAGTTTGCGATCAATTCATTAATCAAAATCAAGCATCGTAAACCTTAAATTCAATCAATTCAATCACACGTTTGCTCTGATACCACATGTAGGTCACAGATTCGTACATCCAATCAATGAACTCGAGCTTAGATCAAATGAGAATTACCTTGATTAAACACGCGCGGAAGCTTTGGGTAATTATCAATCAATCTTCATTAAACCTCAAGCTTTCTCAACAAGCAATCCCTTTCTCTCTCTACAATTAAGCCCTAACTAATGATGATGGTGAGAGAGATATTCTAGTAAGAGAAAGCTAAACCTCAAGTTGTGTGTATTTTACACACACTTGCCCTATATGTACCAAAGCATACTTTGGTATATTTACACTTTAGTCCCTATATTTACATAAAATACAATTAAGTCCCTAGACAAAGATAACATGATTATTGAACACTATAAAATATTCTTAACAGTGTGACAACGACATGTTTTTCGTTAAAACATTAATGGTTGTCCTGAGGGTTTTATTGCTGGAAAGCGGGGTTTGAGACAGGGAGACCCACTTTCTCCTTTTCTGTTCACGCTTGTTATGGAGGTCTTTCAGGGTATTGTGATGCAGTTCGTTAGGGCAGACCCTCTCTTTCGCTTTCATTGGCGCTGTGAGAGATCTGCCTTAACCATGTTGACCTTTGCTGATGACTTGCTGTTGTTTTGTCATGCTGATCTTCATTCTGTGGGTGTGCTTAAGTCGGCCTTGGATTGCTTCACATCGCTTTCTGGGTTAGCTGCTAACCCTAGTAAGAGTGAGATCTTTGTGTCCAGGAGTGCGAGTCAGCTCACCTCTGCTTTTCAAGACTTTGTTGGGCTTTTCTGTGGGCTCGCTCCCTGTGCGGTACCCCTGATTACCTCCAGGCTCTCATTGGCGGATTGTGCTCCTTTACTCGCCAGAGTGGACTGGACGATCGGGTCGTGGCTGAACAGGTCCCTTTCTTAGGCGGGACGGGTTAAGCTCATTCGCTCCATTTTGGGAGCTTTTCACGTCTATTGGTCTGGGGTTTTCTTGTTGCCTAAGGGCATCATCAGATCTATTGAGCAGAGGCTTCGTACCTTCCTTTGGGCTGGATCGACGTCTAAGGTGGCTTGGGATGATGTTTGCTTACCTATTGCTGAAGTGGGTCTTGGAATTCGACCGATTGAGGTGGATAATAGGGCTCTCATCATGAAGAACATTTGGAGTATCCTCATTCGGGACCCTAAGTCTATTTGGGTTACTTGGCTCTACCATGAGCGTCTTCATCGACGCTCTTTCTGGGATTGTAGGCCTTTGTCCTCGGACGCGTGGAGTTGGAAGAAGCTTCTTAAGCTTCGTTCTGTTATGCGACCCATGATTCAGTTCTCGGTTGGAAACGGGAAGGATCTATGGGTTTGGAAAGATCCTTGGCTGTTTCACGAGCCTTTGCTTGAGCGGTTCCCGAGAGGGCCTCTGGTTATGAGTCTTCCCTTGGATGCTAGGCTTTGTACGGTTATATCTTCTTCTGGATGGAGGTGGCCTGCGCAGACGTCCGTGGAGTACCTGGAGTTTCATCCTCACCTTTCCGAGTGCTCCCCGTCCCAGGATGACTCCTACAGGTGGCTGAAGTCCCCGGACGGCCGATTCTCTTCTCAATCGGCTCGTGAGGCGATCAGACTTAGACGCTCCTCTGTTCAGTGGGCGTCCCTCTTTGGGGGTCCTCTGAATGTTCCCCGTTTTGACTTCATTCTTTGGTTAACCATTCGGGATCGACTGGCTACTAGGGATAAGTATTGGGTGGCCTCGGCCGCTCAGTCGAGTCACTGTTGCCTTTGTGATTCTCAGGTGGTGGAGACCGTTTCTCACTTGTTCTTTGACCGTGGCTTCTCGAGGAGCTGTGTGCAGCTTCTTCGTGAGAGGACTAGGTGCAGATGGCCGAACATGGCTTGGTCTTTGGGTATCGCTTGGATGTCGAGACGGTGGAGAGGCCGCCATCTTTGCCACTTCGCTTCCCGTCACTTGTTTATCATATCTGGTAGGAACGAAACAAACGGTGCTGGGAGGGGAAGGCGTCGACACCTGATCGTATTGTGCAGGAGATTGTTCTTGTTGCCTCAAGGAGACTTTCTACTATTTCTCCGAAGTGGGCGCTGCAAGCGGCGGCGGTTAGACGTCTCTGGAGAGTTGCTTGGTAGTTTTCTATTTGAGTGTATTCTTCAGGAGTCTTAAGTCTTGTAGATTCAGGAACAGGAGGATTGTTGCCTGGCAGCACTCTTTAATCATTAAGAATTTAGCTGGACCTTCAAGTATAGATGTGAGCATAACTCCTCCTTAGTCTTTGCTTTCAAGAAAGTTGATGAATCTGCTCCTCCATACTGTGTATTCTCCTCGGCGGAGGATTGGTGGACGGAAATCACTTCCAATTGTATAAGCATCCATTGTTCTTCCTTAGATTTGTTGGATTCTTTCTACTTTGATTTGAGGATCGAGAACTTGAAGATTTGAGGAGATCACACGCAAAGGGTTAGTTGAACAAGTATAGAGTTGTTGTAATTGCTTTTGTGTGTGAAAAGTAACACTGTTTGTATAATAAAAGAATTTGTATGAGACTAATAGTCGTGCTGATACGAAAAAAAAATTCGTATGATAGAAAAATATTTTTCGCGTATGCTATAGTATACGAAAAGCAAGTGTATCAAATGATTTTCGTGTCAAGAGTATTTTTGTATCTGCAAAGATTTTTGTATGGAAAAGGTAATTAATTTTCGTATGAAAATTATATGAAAAATATTTGTTTTGGTACAAATTTTCGTACTGAGAAAACTTTCGTGTGGAAAATTTTTTTTTTTTTTTTTTTTTTTGGTAAATGGTCCCGAGTTATATATAAATATAAATGAGAGTATACAGAATAAGTAGGGGCATACCCCCACAAGCACTCGGCCTATGAGCCGACATACAAAAAAAACCAAGCTATAACCTACCAAGCTATGCGCCAAGCCCGCCTAATGGCCGCCTGCTGTAATGCATATTGTGGTGCAAGACCCCGCAGTCGCAAGGCAATCAATGCGAGCACACTTCCCACAACTCTCTCTGGCGTATCGACAATCCCTTCCCGCCACCTTCTATTTCTCGCCTGCCAAATATGGTACACCAGTGAGGCAAGTACATGCCTCGCAGCCGCATGCATAAGATGGCACCCTCTCCATCGAGCCACTGCCCATCGAATGCCCACTTCCCATTCTCTATAACACCAGGGCCACCGTATACGCCGTCTCAAGAGCCGAAGGCATCGGCGCGAGTATGAGCAGTCAAAGAAAAGATGCTGCCGCGTCTCATACAAAAAAATTTCTTTTCGTGTCGAAGGTATTTTTCGTATAGAGGTATAGTTTTCGTACGAGAAAAAATACTTAGTTTTCGTATGAAGAATGTTTTTCGTATAGGTATAAGTTTTCGTACTTGAAAATTAATTTTTCAAAAAAAAAAATTTGTTTGAGAAAATTAGTTAATTTTCGTATCACAAGTGTTTTTCGTATGTGGATAAAATTTTCGAACTAGAAAGTTTTATTTTTTTTTTGGTAGCAAGTCCCATTTTATATATAATAAATAAGAAGGAGTACAAAAAATGAGTGGAAGCAATGCTTCGCACAGACTACCAGTAACAGGCTACTGGAGGACAGTAAGCTTAAAGCAAACCAACATATAAGACTACCAAGCAACCCGCCATAAACGACGAATTGCAGCCTTCTGCAGAGCATGTCTCTCGCCAATGGTCTCCATCCGCGCACAGATCAGCCCAAGGACCGAAGCCACCACATGAGCCGAAGTAGAGCGAATATTGTCCCGCCATCTTCTATTTCGCTCCTGCCAAATATGATAAACAAGGGAGGCAAGAACATGTCGATAGGAAACATGCAGTAGGTGCTGCCCACGCCATTTTCTTGCCGCCCAAAGAACGCCCAGCCGCCAATCATCATAAGCCAAATGCCACCTTATCTTTCTCCGAAGTAGCTGTGTACATCTCATAGAGAAATCGCAGGTGAAGAAAAGGTGGCTAATCGTCTCGCTGCTCCCTGCATCACAGAGTAGACAAGTGTTCGTTTCTGCTCGCTGTGCCACCCATGGTAAACTGCAGACCGACAGCCGCTCACGTATAGCTAGCCAAAGAATAAACTCATGACGGGGTATACGAAGACATCCTCCGAAGAGGGTAGCCCAGAGAACCCTATCCCGCCGTGGTCTTGTGACCTCTCTAACAGCTCTCGCCGAAAACCGTCCATCCGAGGACCCCGTCCATCTAATCCTATCAGGTATAAGAGGTTCCACTAACGGCAGCAACGGGCATATATCAAGGAACTCCGTGGAAGATTGGGCCGGCCACGACCATCCCTGAAGTGTAATGACGGCACTTAGGCGTGAATCATGAGGTAGGCCCATCACCAAAGGTCCTCTAGGAAACCTCTCAATCAGCGGGGACGTCAATAGCCAAGGATCTTTCCAAAGCCAGATGGACTGCCCATTTCCCACCTGAAATGAAATAAAAGATCGAAGAATAGGGCGAAGCTTAAGCATCTTCTTCCAGCTCCAAGAGTCGTTACTAGATGGGCTGAGTTCCCAAAACGACCGATTACTGAGTCTATTATGATATAGCCAGTCAACCCAAATCGAACCTGCCTCTCGCGAAACCACACTCCAAAGGTGTTTGAGAAGCAATGCCCGGTTATCCGCCTCAATAGACCTGATGCCGAGTCCTCCCTCGGCGACTGGTACAGAAATATTATCCCAGGCCACTCTCGGTGGAGAACCAGCCCATAGAAAGGTGCGGAATCGTGATTCCAAGGCCTTAATAATACTCTTAGGTAGGAGGAAAACTCCTGCCCAATAGACATATAAGGATGATAAGACGGACTTGATTAATTGTACCTTTCCCGCATAAGATAAGGATCTGTTCAGCCATGAACCCAGTCGTCTATCCACCTTCTGTAGCAGAGGCGTACAATCGGTAATAGAGAGTCGAGCTGTAACCAAAGGTACGCCCAAGTAACGTACGGGCAGTTGCCCACGTGGAAACCCAGTAATGGCATGGATGCGCTCCGCCTGTGGTTCGACCCTTTTAGCCACAAACATCTCGCTCTTTAATAGACTCGGTTGCAGCCCCGAGTACGTAGCAAAATCTTCCAAAGCTGCCTTCAGAACTCCCACCGAAACCTCATCCGCGTGGCAGAACAGAAGAAGATCATCCGCAAAGGAAAGCATGGTCAGAGAAGATGCTTCGCACCTCCAATGAAATCGGAAGTGCGGCTCCTGGCTAATGCGGTATGAGACCATCCCCCGTAGGACCTCCATGACCAGTGTAAAAATATATGGTGATAACGGATCCCCCTGGCGCAGACCCCGTTTACCATGAAAGAACCCCGCCGGCGAGCCATGGAGATTAATCGAGAACGTCGTTGTAGTCATACAACATCTGACCCAATGAATGAAAGTTGGATGAAAACCCATGGTCTCCATTGCTGCTAGGACGAAACTCCACTCGACTTTATCGTAAGCTTTGGCCAGATCCACCTTGAAAACAACTCTCGACGGATGGCTGATATTATTGTATCCCCGACACAGCTCCTGGGCAAGTAAGATATTATCGCTGATCTTGCGGCCTGGAATAAAAGCAGTTTGGGTGGGATGGACCAAAGACCCAAGAGAGGGCTTAAGTCGCTTGGCAATAACTTTTGATATCACCTTGAAGATGACATTACAACATGAAATCGGCCGAAAATCCGAGGCCTTCCGCGGCGAGTCTCCTTTAGGGATAAGAGTAATAAACGTACTATTGATACCTTTCAGGAGACGACCACTCTGAAAGAAATCCCTTACAGCTTCAATCAGGTCATTGCCAATAATGTCCCAAGCGGCATTAAAGAAACCCGCTGTATAACCATCAGGTCCTGGCGCTTTTTCATCCCCCATCGAAAAAAAGGGCCTCCTTGATTTCCACAGACTCAACCTCGCGCACCATATGAGATGCATCATCAGCCGCAAGTCGTGAAGTAACAAAATGATCAAGATCCAAGGGGCTAACCGGTTCGAGGCGCGCAGACTGTCCCAATAGAGCATGATAGAACTGAACTAGTTCGGTACGAACCGGCTCTTCCCCCTGTATTAACTCCCCGCTATCAGTCTCAAGCATAAAGATCCGGTTCGCCGCGCGACGAAGGGCAACTTTCCTAAAGAAATAGGAAGTACACTGGTCCCCGTCCTTGAGCCACGCCAACTTTGCACGTTGCGAAAGCGCATATTGTTCCATCTCAACAGCCCGTGCATAGAGAGATCGACAGACACGTTCCAAATCATGAAAACCCTCCTCCTCTGGGTAACGGCTCGCAAAGTGCTGACTGATATCAAGGAACCTCTTCGCTTCAGTTACATTTCCGGTCAGATCCCCTTTCTCCTTCCGCATTTGGCGAAAAACCGGCTTAAGTAGTTTAAGCCTACTGGTGAATCGGTACATCGGAAAACCCATCTGATGCATATCCCAAGCCCTCTGCACCTGCTTAAGGAAGGACGCATCCCGAGATAGGAAATTATCAAACCTAAAAGATGTCCTGCGGATACTCCCAGGAGCTGCCCCAAGAAGTAACGGGCTGTGGTCCGAAGTCCCCGGTAGACCAACGCGGTACGTAGTGTCCGGATAGAAGGAGAACCACACCGGGTTGCCAAGGACCCTATCCAACTTCCGCCAGATTCCCGACTCAGCCCTCTGCTGATTGTACCAAGTGAAAAACTGTCCCGTCGAAGGGAGTGTAGTCAAGTCAGCCCGGGTAGTACAATCACGCAAATCAGCCATATCCCGGTTATTCGCACTTCCGCCCCGCCCTTCGGCAGCCTCAAGAATCGTATTGAAATCCCCCATGACTAGCCAAGGATCCTCAGCACGCGCTACCGAGGAAACAACAATATCCTCCCATAGCTCAACCCTTTCCTCCCGCCTATTCCTACCATAAATGAAGGAAATAAAAGTAGTAGAATTCGTGTCAAGAGAGAGCACCTTACAATGTATAGATTGGGATGTCATAGCCAGAACAGAAACGCGAAGCACCGAAGTATCCCATCCCACCCATATACGCGACCCCGGACCCATGTCGTAGTCAAAAAACCAACTCCACAACGGTCTAATCCTACCAGAAATCGCAGCCGCATTCATAGTAGAAACCCTCGTCTCCAAAAAGCCAACTAATTTCAGGCCATAGCACGTAATCAACTCCCCTGCCGCCCGTCCATGGTCTCTTTTATTGAGACCACGTACATTCCAAACGCCAACTTGTATCATGGATTCACTTCATTCCGGGCTGCTGTATAAGGACCCGTAGAAGTGGAAAGAGAACCATCACCATACTCCGATAAATTAAGAAGCGCACTAAACCGATTTTGATCATCCATTGAGGTATGAGTCGGCCTGTCCTTGTGGGTAGGGTCAGTTCGTTGTTGTTTATCCAGACTCGGCTTCACCTGGCTAATCAACACCTTCTTCGCCTTACCATTCGCTCCCACCTGTCGCCATTCGAAAATAGGTTTAGGCATCGGTTTGGCACTCTTATGCGTGGACTTATCAGAAGATTTAGGCGCAATCAGTCCTCGCTGGGCACCAACGCCTTGCAGATTCGGAGCGGATCGTTTAATACGTGAACAAGAGGCGGAATGTGTCCACGAGGCACATTCCGTACATTTAGTAGGGCGCCACTCATACTCAACTCTAACATCAACATTCCCCGCCGAGCCTCCATTGGACGTTGGAAGCCTTATACTAAATATATCGATGAAAGGTTCGCTAAGATTCTTCATCACACAGATCCGCGCGTAGTCGATCCTCTCCATATCCGTAGTGACCCGATCAGTGAATAAAGGCCGCCCCACTGCACTCGCCACTACTCCAAGTCCAGCCGTAGTCCAAAACTCACCCGGTACATTCCGCAACCTAACCCAAAGCGGAATTTCACCATGGTCCTTCTTGTCAAAAAACATGCCCGGTCTCCATAACTCTAGAAATAGCGGCTGCCCATTCATGAGCCACGGACCGCCATCGAGAACCGCATTCATATCATCCGCCGACGTAAACCGAAACTTGAAGAATCCAGTTTGTGTCGCTCGCACCTCAACCAGTCCAGTCCATTCCTTGCGAAAGAACCGTTCGACGAACGGAAAATATGGTTTCCTGCCCAAAAAGTGCCCAACCAGCGTAAACTCCCAGTTCGAAAAACCTTGTTTAGCAATATCCCAAGAAGGGCAGACCTCGGGTTTCCCATCTACCAAAGCCGGGGCTGTGTATGACAACATAACCCTTGAGAAATTTTTATTTTTGTATGAACAATTTTCGTGCGAGAAAAGTTTCTAGTCGAAAATGATATCGTATGAAAAAAAAAATTGTTTTTCGTTTCAAGTGTTTTACTGATAAGTTAGGATATTACGTGATATTTATACCCGTAAATTGGCATATTTGGTCGTTATCTATTTAAATATTCTCGAAAATCTTATGTTTGCGTGTTATTTCTTATTTGATAGATATTGCAGCAAAAACGAGAAAATACAGGAAGTTATGATCATTTTGGGAGTCTTGGGGTCCTTTCGCAATTTTCAGGAGTATTGGAGCAGCTTTGTAATTTACCAATTACTGAAATATGGAAAGGCTGTAAACATGGAAAGAGAAGATGAGAGAATAAAGGTGAAGGATATTTTTATTTCCTTAAGTGGAGATCAAAGCATGGAAGAAAGAATCAATGATGAAGATCTTTATTTCCTTGAGAGTGAGATACACGTTGAAGATCCAACCAAGCAGCTCTCATCAACCCTCTCTCCATAAATGATAGCAGCAACCTCTCGTTCTCACTACCTCACCTCATCACACGGCAGCCAACCACCTCCAAGCAGCCACCTCTCAACCACCAAGCAACCACCTCCAAGCAGCCACCTCTCAACCACCAAGCAACGTCTCCCCATCACGCAGCCGTGAGTGCATCACACACCTCACCCAAAGCAGCCACCATCCTCAAGCTGCCACCTCCCTTGAACAGCCACCGTCACACGCTGCCATCGACACAGAGGGGAAGCGAGCACAGCAGAGGGGCAGCGAGAAGATTTTGACGGCTTGCAAGGGCGTTTCTTCTTCCAAATCACGACGGAAAGCGCCGAGGCAACACGTGACAACACGGGCATCGTGAGGGGAAGAATTCTATCTCTTTAATATTTCGTTTTCAACAATGTTTTCTTTTGGTTCGTTGTTGATTTCGTTTATTAATATGCTAGGCTAAGTTCATTTGTGATTAAGGTCGTGTTAGGCAGAATTATGACTACGTATTAATGCTATTCGTATTTTATTTAATCACATGAGTCATGTTATGTGTTCTTTGCTTGATTTAATGCTTGTGTGTGCCTGATCTTTGATTGGTTTATGAGACGGACAAAGTGATTAGACCGATTAGAACAAGAAGTATCGAACACCACTGCGTAAAACCGACCACAAATGGAATTGGTTTCGTATGTGTGGTTTCTGAGATCTTAGGCGCCGAAAGCGTCTAAACTCGGGGAATTTCATAGAGATTGAATGCATGCGTAGAAACTACAGTCATATAGACATATAGGGATTGGTTCTCCATCGCATAGGATCGTTATTGCAGGACAAACGAGTAGCGATTGTTTTAGGAAATTTTACCTTGACTTAGATTCATGATTGATTAGATAGAATCGATTGCATAACGACGTAGGAGTAATTTGTGCCGACCATGTGTCTTGATCACGTTTTCGTTAATTGATTTCAAAAACCGTTATCTTTATTTACTTTTATTTCTTACTTGCATTTTTATTTATCTCGCTGCAAATCAATCTTTAAAAAATTCATAAAAATTATCTTAGTCTAAATTAGGGTTAGGAATATTTTCTTAGATTTAATTGAGTTGGGACTTCGTCCATTTTACTACTTGCACGACCTAGTACACTTGCTAGTATTCGAGCGTGTCATTTGCGTACGTAAAATTTTTCGTATATCAAAAAATATTTCGTATTATGTAGATTTTTCGTACGATAAAAAGGTAATAGTCAAAAGTTTTCGTATTTGAAACTTTTCGTACCGAGAAATATTTCGTACGCAATCCAGAGAATAAGGAGCGAGCTGGTGAATTTCAAACAAGAAGGGGGCGAGACGTTGAGCGATGCATGGAGTTGATATAAGAGGCTCCTCAGACAATGCCCGAATCATTGCATACCAGTGATCGTCCAGATGCAATCCTTCTTCTTGGGGCTTAGCATGCAGAACAAGCGCATTGTCGACGGAGGATGCAATACGAACTTCATGGAGCTCGATGACGCGGACGCACTTGCAACCATCGAGAGGATCGCGGCCTACCCAGCGAGGTACACTGTTCAAGACTTAGACCGAATGGCAGCAGGCGTCCATGAGATAAGCACCTCAATGGAGGCGCAATTTGAGGCCATACATCGAGACTAGATGAGATGCAAGCAAAAAGTCCCGACGAGGTGAATCAAATCCAGTCGAGGCAAAGAAACTTCTACTCGAATACGTATGATCCAAGTTGGAGAGGCCACCCAAATTTATCATATGGCAATTCCCATTACTTGAAGCCCACAGAAAATCAGCACCAACAAGATGCACCACCACCGAGGCAAAAGGCAGATTGGGAGATTGCATTTGAGAAAATGATGGGTATCAAGGTGATCAAAATCGTAAGACGGACGAGCGACTTAACAAGATCGATAATACAGTGCAGACATTGGCCGCCACGATGGAACAATTGGTGAGTTCCATGTCCGAACGCAAGCAAGGGACACTGCCGAGCGATACCGAGAAGAATCCAAAAGAGTATGTGAAGGCTATTCAGTTGAAATGTGGAAAGACATTGGAGTCGGTAATGGAACCAAAGAAGATCGAGGAAGAGATCGAGCCAGAAAAGGCCGATCAACCCGCAGAGGCTACTGTAGATCCGGTTCCAAAAAAGCCGAGCCTACCACCTATCAAGATTCGACCACCATTTCCATCAGCTCTGCGAAAAGGGAAGCCAGATAAAGATTTCGAACGTTTCATTAATATATTTAAGAAATTAGAAATTAGCATTCCCTTTTGTGAAGCTCTTTTGCAGATTTCGAAGTATGCTAAAAATTTTAAGGAGTTTCTATCAAAGAGAAACAAGCTGGAGGAACTCGGAACGGTAGCTCTCACCGAAGAATGTTCAGCAGTACTACAGAAGAAGCTTCCACCGAAGCTTAAAGATCGAGGGAGTTTTTCTATTCCATGTTCTAATGGGTCCCTTGCATTCAATAATGTTTTATGCGATCTTGGTGCTAGTATTAACTTAATGCTTTTTTCACTCTTTAAGAAACTAGGACTTGGCGAGCCGAAGCCCACGTCGACTATCCTCCAGCTCGCCGACAGGTCAATCGCATATCCACGGGGGATAATGGAAGACGTGCTGGTAAAAGTAGAAAATAATTACTTCCCCGCTGATTTCATTGTTCTTGATATAGAAGAAGACGATGACCTTCCTTTAATACTTGGATGCCCTTTCCTGAACACGGCAAGAGCTATCATTGATGTCGGTAACGGTAAACTTATTTTGCAAGTAGGGGATGAAAAAGTAGAATTCGATGTTTATAAATTTATGAAGAACCCTACTAGCAATGCGTGCTCATACATAGATGTCTTTGACCCATGTACCTTTAAGTGTTCTATGTCTTTCAGGGACAACTTGTCTGGAGAGAATACCAGCAAGCTGAAAGACCTCCAGAATGCCAAGACTGATGTGAAAGCAGATCCTCCGGACGGGAAGGCGACTAAGCCTAATCTTAACTCTGTTTCTTTTCTATTTAAGTGTAACAGGTGGACACCATGGACTAAAAAAGGCAGAGGTGCTGAAAATCATAAAGACAAGGTGATCCAACCAAAGAAGAAGAAGAAATCTCGCTAGAAAAGCCATACAAATGATGAAATATGCGCAGGGCGAACGAAGAAATGTCATGGACCCTACTCGATGAAGCATACATTCTCACCAGAACGAAAGAAACCAAAGGTGTATAACGATCGAGATATTTGGAAAGAAAACTCGATCAAGCTCGATCATCCACCTGAATAAGCGGTTTGCAAGTCGAGCTAACGACTATAAAAACAGGGCTTCTTGGGAGGCAACCCAAGTATTATCGATGCATATTTATTATTTCAGTCCTATTTTATCTTTTTATTATATATCTATAATTCACTATCACGGTGCTCATTTAGTCATGTTTCACTACAGGATCGTAGCTAGTTTGGGGGTGGTCCGTCACAAAGAGGTAGCTCGTTTACTGTGGAGCAACCAAAGTCTTCTTACGTCCAACCTACATCGATCAACACATTATTCAGGGCAGTGTCACTTAAACTCTTTCTTTGCTTTGATTACTACACATTGAGGACAATGTGCTATTTAGTTTGGGGGTGGGGTGATACATGCTAGAATTATATCCTCACATGTTTAGGTATCGATGTTTTTGATCAATGAGAGTTGCGATTGGGACATCATCTGTGAAAGCTCCTGTCTGTGATGAAAATTTTTAAATTTTTCTTGTGTCGTGATAAGATTCAGCGAGTTGAATGTGAAAGTCTGGCATGTTATGTGTTTTGATATTAGCATGACTACCTGGCTACGTTGATTGCTTTAGGAAGATAATGCATATCATGATACACAAATCCAACGTTATATGTGAGTTTTTGAGCCTTCAGAAAAGATTATTAGAGTAACTCATTACATGCTCAATTTGTTTTTCATGAGTGTCACACATGGACTGAATATTTTCGAACTTGCTCTGTTATGCATGTCAACGTTACTATGTGGATTTTATGCGCGAAAATGAGAAGGGCACCTAGGATTGAGTCACTGGCCTAAATATCCCCATGCCTTACATTTTTATCACTTAGTGAGCCCATTTGAGCCTTATTTGACTTATTTGTTGATATGGAGCCTAGATATTAAGCCATGTTAGCCTCATATATAGCCTTACTACCCGTATTCGACGTGTTATTTACTGATCGTTTGGTGGAAGAGGAGCGAGAAATGCTATACCGGTGCACTAAAAAGGATTGAAAGAAGAGGAGCATAGTATCTATATATATATATATATATATATATATAAAAGAGTACTAAGAATACACTGATCATGAGAAAACAAGAGCTAGAGCCGATCTCATGGCAAAAACATATCTTCTGCAAGCAATACCAAATGAGATATATATGCAGATAGATAGTATGACAACGGCTAAAGAGATGTGGGATGAAGTGCACAAAATGATGCAAAGAACAGAGGTCGGAGTGAAAGCAAAGAAAGCAAATATACTAATAGCTTACTATTGATCGGCCCAAATTCCATATACCAAAAACTCAAGCCCAAAGTTTACCGAAAACTTTTTAAGCTTCCACGAGAAGTTTTCGCATCGTCAAAACCTTTTCGCTCCCTATCAAAGTTTTCGCAACTTTCTTCTTTCTCTCCAACTCGAATCTCTGTTATCTCTTTTTCGTGCTCATTTCGTGTCCCTCTGCCTTCTTCGAACTCTCTAAAATCATCACAAACTGGTAAGGAACCTCATGAACTAACAGGTTTCTCCCAGTTTTGATCTAATCGCAGGTTTTCGGCAGAAGAACTAAGGATTCGATGTGCTTAACGACACGATTGATGTCGTTTAGGGATGGTTTATCGATTTTATACCCAGAAATCTCGATTACATGTAAATGATTCGAGATTTAGGGTTGAAATCGACAAAATCGCAGTTCATATATGTTTTCGGGGCCAGAACTTGCGTTAAAACCCTAAAACTTAAGTTTTCGGCAAAAACTAACTTTTCGAAGATTATACTGTTTTCGGCACTCAAATTATAAAGAAAGTTTTCAGCAGAGTCAAGTCAAAATATTCGTTCATTTAAAAGTCAAACTCAACAAAAACTTTTCGCAAGAGTAAGATTTCGGAATGAAAAGTTTTCGGGGATCACTGTTTTCGGCTTTCAAAACTTTTCGGCACATACCGAAAACTATACTTAAGAAAATTTTCGGGATAAACTAGCTTTTCGCAAGAGAAAGTTTTCGGACTGAAAAGTTTTCGAGGATCACTGTTTTCGGCTTTCAAAACCTTTCGGCATATACCGAAAACTATACTTAAGAAAATTTTCGGGATAAACTAGCTTTTCGCAAAAGAAAGCTTTCGGACTGAAAAGTTTTCGAGGATCACTGTTTTCGGCTTTCAAAACCTTTCGACACATACCGAAAACTATACTTAAGAAAATTTTCGGCATTTATTAGCGTCTCGCAGGAGAAAGTTTTCGCGAAAAGACACTGTTTTCGGCTCTCAAAACTTCTTTACATAATACCGAAAACTTTACTTGAGCAATTCTCTGAAAGCTTTCGATATGCCTCAACTTTTCGCAAGAAACTTAGAACTTTTTCTTACGACAAAACGTTGACCTCATATTGACTATATGTTTATTATAAAATACAACCTTTTATCTGTTCGGTCATTCTAACGAACATATTTTTTCAGATCATTAAAGAACGGCGAACTTGACCATTGACGAGGTGTATCCCACAACCAAATGGATCGGGACGACAGAAAATAACTTCCAACTTGATCCCGACAAATTCAAGTGTCCCGACCCAATTGTAGTGGATGTGCTTCGAACACATCCTTTATGGAACGCCATCACAGCCACTACCAAAGTGCCCGAAGTCTACCTTCAACAACTCTGGGGCACGATGAAGAGGAAGATAGCCAATGATGAATATGTCTTCTATGAAGCTCAAGTACAAAATTCAACAATAACAATAACAATAACAAAGGAGCTCCTACAACAAGTGCTACATCTTCCTATCCTTCCTGCCTACGAGGATCTCGCCGACGACAACGAACTCAAGGAAGGACTTTTGAAGCTGGGATACCATCCACCGCTGAATCTTCTATCAGGATTCGTTCAAGGGATGATGCCCTATCCATGGGGAACATTGTTCAGCATCATCAACAAGTGTCTCTCACCGAAGCATGCGGGATTTGACAGAGGAAACATCAACATCCTCCGCTTGCAACACATCATCATCTTCAACAAATCCTACGAGTACGCAGCCGTAGTCATGGCGGACCTAGATGACCAACTACGTCACCGGGACAGCCGCACCGTCAAGAATCGCGTAGTTCCCTACCTACGGTGGTTCTCTCTCGTTATTCAACGTTCAATGTCAACCAATCCAGAGATCCCACCTCAAGACGAAGTCGAAGAACTTCACTCCGCCAAAATTGAAGTATCTCGTGAAAAAGAAGACGGAACCAAAATGGGAGAAACGCCCTATGATGATTCCACTCCATCTTCTACAAAATGTCGATCCCGATGCCGTTCAAGAATACTGCGACCAGTATCGCCACACCAACCCCATGGTTCGGGAAGACCCCCCCGAACCTAGCCAAGGGGCTCAGCCGAGTGGAAGTGAGGGTCCTGAGAGTGAGCCGGTCGCACCACCACCGTCTCCGCCCCCGTCAATTCAACCACAAACACAAGACAGTGATGACGGGGACTCGGACGACGACACTGACACACTGGACAGATTTGGGCACCGCCGAGAAACACGCGCAAAAAGGCAACAAGATTCTCAAGTCTCGGCTCCCACGTCTCCCAACAACCAGAACAAGACCGGACCATAGCCACTATAGAAACAGGGACTGATGCGCTCAGTCCCTGAGTAGAAGCCGCCGCATCAGGTCCAACGACGCATGCACCTACCCCACCCAGCCACTCATCTGTCTCCCAATAGACAGATGTTTCACACACTCACGGGGATCCTCGTCCACCATCCCCCGGGGATGTTGAAATAAGTGGTCCACCGCTCCAGACCACGACCTTCATTCAAAGCACATCAAGTCTAGGTCCTAGAATGCCCATATTTTTTCCACCTTTTACTAGGACACATACACATCTTTCTGACAGCTCTCTGAAGCTGTCCACAACGGCCGTCGATGCCTCCATTACTGAGGTTCTTCGAACACTGGCCGAAAGACCCGATGAAGGAACCTCCTCCCCTCCTTCCTCGTCGGGCCATCAGGCCACTCCCACCACAGGCCTGATGACAACAGGAAGCCTAAGTGTCCCTGGTACTTCGGTACGTCTAAGTTACGTACCCTTAACGACCGTAACTTCATCGTTTCTCGACGAGTTGCTTGCAACGGTCGGAAGTCCCAAATGCATCGAAGTACCCCCCACTTCGGCAAGTGCGGGCCACAGTGACTCTGTCATTGTGTCAACGGAGCGCCTAAGTGGCCCCGGTGGTGATTTTCCGTTCGTCACCAAGGTGAAGCTGAACTCGCTCCTGGAGTCGTTCGCCAAAGCACTCAAAGAAGATATCTTGGCGACCGTTCGTGACAACTACGGACTCAACGAACGCGACAAAGGGAAGGCCCACGCCACAGCTCGCCCGTCCTTATCAACCCAACCCACACCTCCACAATATACCATACCACCTCCACCTCCACCATTCTCACCACCACCACAAGGCCCCTCCTATAATATCCCTCTCCCCTCTCTCAACACACTAGCTCGTATGATCGACCCCGACACCATACCCATTGACGAGCTACAAGCCTACTACCTCAAGCGGCTCATGACGGCAGATAACCTCACGCCGGATCAACATTCTATCTTAAACTTTCTCTGCCGTCTGTCCGCTCCCCAAGGACCCCCACCGCCCGAAACGTGCCGAGACGCTGAACCCTCTTCCAAGAGGCATCATGACGATCCTGACGAAGGCGATCGTCATGAGGGGGAGAAAAGACAGCGAACCTCGGCAACAATAACAACGAGGAGAAGAGGTAGAGGAAGCCAAGCCCACACAACCCGAACCCCAACCAGCAAACAATACCAATCCAAAACCCAAAAGAAAAAACAAGCCTCAGATGACAAAATCCCCAGCTTCGAAGATGCATACAAGGATGATCCAACGACAGATCCTCATCAAGTGCTCGACGAATACGTCATGACTGAACCATGGTCAAAGAAGGATGAGTTTGAAGCAGAAGTCGTGGCAAGAATTACTAAATACATAGAAGTATTTAAGAGAGCCATGGCCAACATCTACTCCTTCGACCCGATGGAGCTTGAAGAGGGCGAACAACTCAAGAAGCTGTTAGACAACAATATGGACTACGGGATCTACAGAGCACCTGAAGTCCATGTCCCGAGAAGCATATCAAGAATGGAGACAGAATGAGACAATGTGAGACTAACAGCACCGTTTCTCGAAGAAACATCCAAGCGCATCTGGAGGACACCTGACAAAATCAAGAAGCTGGATGAACTAAACCTAAGGGGGCTATCATATCTCAAAGGCAGGGATGCTACGGGCTATCTATGGATCCTCGCTGATTGAGGAAGCATGCCGACAAGGACGGCCAAAGAACAGTGTACCCACTTCCAGTCAAAGTCGCCTTTGATCAACATCATACAGATGAACGACAAGAACGTGAGAAGAACGCACTACCCAGAGTTCAAGGTGATGTGGAATGACGGCTCTATCTCAACCATCACCGAGGCCGATCTACAATTCCTGAAAAGATCCGACGTCAACCAAATGTACTACCTCTGCCGGAACTTTGGAGCTACAAAGCACGAATATAGGCAAGGGTACTACGCGATCAAGGGTTTCATGCTCAGAGATGTCAAATTTCATGTTGCCCAAGATCTTCAGATGGCGCTGGAAAACGGAATGAAGAAGGTCAACCTCACACGACCAACGAGCGGTGACTACAATCTGGATAAATGCGTTGAAGCTGAAGTATTTCAGAATCTAGAATTAGCCATCGTCTATCTCTACCCCAAAAAGGATAAAAGAGTTCTGTTGGTGTCAGAAATTCCAAAGTTCAGTGATGGAACGTTGAAGCTGATCAGAGAAAGAGTAGAATTCTGGATCAACGAATATCACAAGCCCAGATCACCAACAGAGAAAGAGATCGAGTATAGGAACCTCCTGGATGACATCAAAGAAGCCATTGATGAGAGGATCCAGCTCCGCAATGATCTCAGACATTTCGAAGTCAACTTGGGGTTGAGGAAGTCCTTCTTCAGACTAGAAAGATGATCGTGCCATGTCGAAGAAGATGATGAACACTAAGGGGGAGAATGTTAGGATCATTTTATAGTGTTCATCATATAATCTGTATTGATGTATTTCTTATTGGGTCATTAGCTTAATGAGTTTGCTAGTTGGGGGCATTCTTGTAATTATACCAAAGTATGTTTGGAATAAATAGTGGGCTAGGGCTTATTTTAATGTAACACTTCCCATTTGAGAAAAGAAGTCTATTTTTGAGCTAAACCTAGAAAAGTGTGAACTCTCTCTCTCTACACTAAACAGCCGCCACCTTCACATAAAACACGCACAAACACACACTCGAAGGTGTGCACTATTCCATTGAGTTTGAGAGCTCTAGCTTGGATTAGGGACCTACAAATTCTCCTTTAAAATCTTATCCATTTGAGCTTGAAACCCGTTTCGTTCGGAATCTAGAAGAGAGTGTAATGCAGCAATTTTGCATGTACTTTCTGGAATGTAGCATTCCTTAGGTTCGGATTTTATTGATAGTATAGAATGTTCCTTGGTTTGCACTGACTCAATTGTTTGAGTCGACTTATTTAGAGACAAATTCTGCTCAAATTGATCTTTCTTTGCAAGAAGAACCTCTAGTTCTTTAATTTTACCGTGTAATCTAGTGCGTTCTTTAGAAAGACCTATGCTTGACAATTTTTTACTTCCTCTTTATAGGCAGATAAATCTTTTGTTAGTTCATGTATGGTTGTTTCATACTTTTCTGCCTTAAACTTTAAACGTGTAATCTCATCCTTAGCATTGGTCAAATGATATTGAAGGCTAGACTCTTTTTCTAAATATTTTCTAATGATAGACTCCTTATTAGCTAGCCGATCTTTTAGTTCTTTGATCGTTTTTCGTTCGTTGTTTGTAGATGAGGTTTGTTGTAAGATTGTCTTGTTTTCTTCCTCACTGGCAGACAAACTTGTTTTTAGTTCACATAGTTTTATTTCTTGTGAATCTGCCTTAGTTGTTAAACTAGCTATTTTCTCATTGGCTAATTGAAGTTGTATCCCAAGATTTGCTTCTTCTAGTAGGTGTTTTCTCAGGACACGTTCATTATTTGCTAGTCTATCTTCTAGCTCTTTTATAATCCTTTGTTCATGAGAGGTGCTAGAATATATAGTTTCAGATTGCATTCTCTCAATTTTTGAGCTTGAAGTTTTTGAGCTTGTTGAGGAAGATGAGCTCGATAATGGCTTTTCCTTCTTTAATTGTTTATGAAGTTCATACATTTCGTCATCATATGTATAATAATCCATTTTAATCTCTTTAGTTCAGATATGGAATTTGAAAATTAGGTTCAAATAATGTTGGTAATTAAATTCTATATAGCATGTTGGATTTTAAATTTTGTTCAAATAAAATTGTTGGATGTGTATGATCGTTGACGTGTTTTAGAATTGATTTGAATTTTTTTTATTAATTTTTTTGATTAAAAATTTAGATTTGATTTTAGAGATAAACCGCAAACTTTTGGAAACTATTTAAAATATTTATATCCGCAAACAATGAATATTTGCAAAGTTTAGGTTTATGTTTGCGGATGAATAAGAGACGCAAATAATAGAAATGTAAAGTTTGAGTTCAGGTTTGCGGTGGTTTGAGAGCCGTAAACAGTAGATATCGTAAAGTAAAGATTTATTTTACGGGTCTCAATCAAGAAGAATTTTAAAATTTGTACAGTTGTGAGAGCCGCAAACAGTAGATTTAAGTTTACGGTTGAATAAGAGCCGTAAAGTTGAGCTATTGAAAACTAAGTTGAGCTATTGAAAACTTCTTTTTTTTAAGTATCGCAAACTCTACCTATCGTAAAGTTTTTTTTTTTTTTAGTATGGTAAAGGTTGATCAATCGTAAAGTTTTTTTTTTATATCAACTGAATCGTAAACTGATTATTTTAATAATATATATAATTTTTTTTTAATTCTTTATCGCAAAGCTATTATATCAATCGTAAAGTGATTTTTTTTATTTCTGAACTGTAGACATAATAATATTTTATTATTATTTTAATAGGAGTATGGCAAGCCTTGTTATGAAATAAGTATCGCAAACATTCTATCGTAAAGTTTTCAAGCTGTGTACTTTTGAGTGAGTATCGTAAAGTTTTTTTTTTTTTAGAGCTGTAAAGTATAGATTCGTAAACTTCTTTGACCGCAAAGTAAGTTTAAATCGTAAACTTTATCAGAACAGTAAACTTTATGAATTTAAGCAATTAATCGATCAAAAACATTATTTAAACACGTAACAATACTCGATTAATCATATTCAAAGCAAAACATATAGAACTTTTTGAGTTTTTCACATGAACACTTTGAATATTATGAAGAACAGTTTGATCAAATTAAACACTTTGGACTAAAATTGAGCTCGATCAATCAAGTTAATCACTCGATCATTGCAAACTGTAATTAATTAAGTTAATCACTCGATCATTGCAAACTGTAATTAATTAAGCACACAGCTCATTCAATTTGTTCAAAATCAGAATTCACACTTCTATCATCGTAAACATTTGAAGCAAGCAGCTCATCGCAAACTATTAAGCAAGCAGCTCATTCACAAACAATTCAACAGTTTGCGATCAATTCATTAATCAAAATCAAGCATCGTAAACCTTAAATTCAATCAATTCAATCACACGTTTGCTCTGATACCACATGTAGGTCACAGATTCGTACATCCAATCAATGAACTCGAGCTTAGATCAAATGAGAATTACCTTGATTAAACACGCGCGGAAGCTTTGGGTAATTATCAATCAATCTTCATTAAACCTCAAGCTTTCTCAACAAGCAATCCCTTTCTCTCTCTACAATTAAGCCCTAACTAATGATGATGGTGAGAGAGATATTCTAGTGAGAGAAAGCTAAACCTCAAGTTGTGTGTATTTTACACACACTTGCCCTATATATACCAAAGAATACTTTGGTATATTTACACTTTAGTTCCTATATTTACATAAAATACAATTAAGTCCCTAGACAAAGATAACATGATTATTGAACACTATAAAATATTCCTAACAGTGTGACACCGACATGTTTTTCGTTAAAACATTAATGGTTGTCCTGAGGGTTTTATTGCTGGAAAGCGGGGTCTGAGACAGGGAGACCCACTTTCTCCTTTTCTGTTCACGCTTGTTATGGAGGTCTTTCAGGGTATTGTGATGCAGTTCGTTAGGGCAGACCCTCTCTTCCACTTTCATTGGCGCTGTGAGAGATCTGCCTTAACCATGTTGACCTTTGCTGATGACTTGCTGTTGTTTTGTCATGCTGATCTTCATTCTGTGGGTGTGCTTAAGTCGGCCTTGGATTGCTTCACATCGCTTTCTGGGTTAGCTGCTAACCCTAGTAAGAGTGAGATCTTTGTGTCCAGGAGTGCGAGTCAGCTCACCTCTGCTTTTCAGACTTTTTTGGGCTTTTCTGTGGGCTCGCTCCCTGTCCGGTATCTTGGGGTGCCCCGGATTACCTCCAGGCTCTCATTGGCGGATTGTGCTCCTTTACTCGCCAGAGTGGACCGGACGATCGGGTCGTGGCTAAACAGGTCCCTTTCTTAGGCGGGACGGGTTCAGCTCATTCGCTCCATTTTGGGAGCTTTTCACGTCTATTGGTCTGGGGTTTTCTTGTTGCCTAAGGGCATCATCAGATCTATTGAGCAGAGGCTTCGTACCTTCCTTTGGACTGGATCGACGTCTAAGGTGGCTTGGGATGATGTTTGCTTACCTATTGCTGAAGGGGGTCTTGGAATTCGACCGATTGAGGTGGATAATAGGGCTCTCATCATGAAGAACATTTGGAGTATCCTCATTCGGGATCCTGAGTCTATTTGGGTTACTTGGCTCTACCATGAGCGTCTTCATCGACGCTCGTTCTGGGATTGTAGGCCTTTGTCCTCGGACGCGTGGAGTTGGAAGAAGCTTCTTAAGCTTCGTTCTGTTATGCGACCCATGATTCAGTTCTCGGTTAGAAACTGGAAGGATCTATGGGTTTGGAAAGATCCTTGGCTGTTTCACGAGCCTTTGCTTGAGCGGTTCCCGAGAGGGCCTCTGGTTATGAGTCTTCCCTTGGATGCTAGGCTTTTTTTTTTTTTTTTTTGGATAAGGTCACTAAAACGTAAAAGGAGTACAAAGTTCGTGCAAAAAGCACCGCATCAACTGGTAACAAGCTACCAGCTCACAATCAAGAAAGAATGAAATCAAACCTCAGCTCTAGCTCGACCAAGCAATACGCCATACCCGACGCATTGCGCACCGCTGTAGCTGGTACTTTTTTTTTTTTTTGGTGGAAGTCCCGTATATATATATGATAAAAGCAAGATTACATGCTAAGTGGATGTATCATCCAAATGACTACCAGTAACTACCAGTAACAGGCTACTGGGAACAATAAAATAAAGTAAAGTAAAGTAACGTAACATAATGACTACCACGCAACTCTCCACACACGTCGTACCCCCGCCTTCTGTAGTGCGTACTTCTCCCCAATAGTGTCCAGTCGGTCCCAAAGCAGCCCCAAGACCAATGCCACCACCCGGGTAGGTGACGAACGGATGTTGTCACGCCACCTCCTATTCCTCTCTTGCCAGATATGGTATACAAGAGACGCAAGGATATGTTGATATGAAGCATAGAGCAGGTGCTGACCCCTCCATCTCACGGCTGCCCAATGTATGCCACGTCTCCAGCCCGTATAAGGAATGCGCCACTTGATTTTGTTACGTAAAAGGAATCTGTAATTTTTTGTAAAATCGCAAGAAAAGAAGAGATGGCCAACCGTCTCACTGATCCCCATCTCGCATAGAAGACATGTGTCCGTCCCCGCACGCTGGGCCACCCATGGTAGGCTACGTACCGATAGTCGCTCGCGGATGGCCATCCAAAGTATAAACTCATGCCGTGGGATGCGAAGAGGTCCACCAAACAGGGTCGCCCAAACTACCTTGTCACGCCTTCTCCGAATGGCTTCCCTCACAGTCCTGGTAGAAAAGCGCCCATCCAGGTTCGCCATCCATCGTACCCTATCTGACGTACTCGGATCCACCGGGGGTAGCATCGGGCCAATATCAAGGTATTCCGTGCTGGTCTGCGCTGGCCATGACCATCCGCGGTGTGTGATAACCGCACTCAGCCGTGAATCAACCGGAAGGCCCATCACCATCGGTCCACGTGGATAGCGCTCAATAAGTGAGGAAGGAAGGAGCCATGGGTCCTTCCAAAGCATGATCGACTCCCCATTACCCACCTGGAATGATATAAATCTGCGCAAGAGGGGCCGGAGTTTGAGAAGCTTCTTCCAACTCCAACCATCATTACTAGTCGAGCTAATATCCCATATCGATCGGTTGCAAAGGCGGTTATGGTAGAGCCAAGCGACCCAAATCGACTCCGGCGCCTTCGAGACAACGCTCCAAAGATGCTTCATAAGTAAGGCCCGATTGTCAGCTTCAATAGCCCTGATCCCTAGGCCCCCCTCTTCAACAGGCACACAGATATCCGCCCATGCTACCCTAGCCGGCGCCCCAGCCCAAAGGAAAGACCTGAACTTCGCTTCCAGATCACGGATAACGGCCCCAATCTTCTATCCACCTTCTGTAGAAGAGGAGAGCAGTCCGCCACGGAAAGTCGCGCCAAGGTCAGCGGGACTCCCAAATAACTAACCGGGAGCTGTCCCCGAGCGAACCCTGTAATGGTACGAAGTCGCATCCCTTGTGGCTCAGCTCGCTTTGCCACAAACATCTCACTCTTCACTAGACTTGGGTGCAGCCCCGAAAGTGTAGCGAAATCATCCAAAGCTGCTTTCAATACTCCCACCGAGGTGTCATCCGCATGGCTAAATAAGAGTAGGTCATCAGCAAAAGAAAGCATGGCAAGTTCCGCCGTCTCGCACCGCCAGTGGTATCCGAAGTTCGGCTCCTGGCTGATACGGGCTCGCACCATACCTCGTAAGATCTCCATGACCAACGTAAATAAGTACGGCGATAGAGGGTCCCCTTGCCTGAGTCCCCGCGCACCTCTAAAGTATCCTGCCGAAGAGCCATGAAGGTTGATCGAAAACGTTGGCGTCGTTAGACAACTCCTCACCCACCCAATGAAAGTAGGGTGTAAACCCATATTCTCCATTGCAGCGATGACAAGACTCCACTCAACCCGATCATATGCCTTAACCAGATCAACTTTGAAAGTAACGCGAGGCGGGCCACTTGCGCTATTGTACCCCCGACAAAGCTCCTGGGCAAGGAGGATATTATCACTAATCTTCCGGCCCGGGACAAAGGCCGTCTGCGAAGCATGAATCGTCGGACCTGACGTGTCGACTTCTACCCGAGTACTGGTCACACAGACATCAGTACTTGCACCTATGGGGGTGGTCCTGGGTGGTGAAGTGACGATTGGGATGGTCACCACCGTTGTTGGAGGTGAGATGGTGACCAATTCACGCATAGACCCCTCACTCTCTCTTTGGCTGGTACTCACTGGGTTAAGTTCAGGGGGTTTTGTCTGAACCATGGGAGAAGGGACAAGGTGGTGTTGGTGGCGGTATATTGCAGCCATTGCGGGGTCCGCCAACTGGAGAAGGTGATCGGGAATGACCATCGGTCGGAGAGATGGGTCTTTTTTTTTATTTCACTATATTAATAATCATAAAGGGGTACATATTGTACCAAACAAGCATTCAGAGGATGCATCAAGCTGGAAAAAACAGCAAGCAAAATAGCAGCAACACAAAACAGGATAAAATAAAGAAAAGTCAATTCTCCCACGGCACTTTCCATAAGCGTCGGATGCCGCAAAGCTGAAGCTGATGTTTCCCCGAAAGTGTCGACAAGCGATGGAGGACAACGTGAACAACATCTCTAGTGATCATATCCGCTGTCCTGTGTTCACCAGCATGCCAACGTCGATTTCTTTCATTCCAAATTTGATATACAAGAGACCCATCTTGATGCAAGCATTCAAGGAAAACCATCTTTTTTTTGGGGAATAGATCACTATTATATAAATGAGGAGTATGTACAGAGGGGACGATGTCCTATACCAACAAGGCCCATAAAGCCCAGTAAGGCCCACATACTAATCAAAACTAAACAAGACAAGTCAAGTCATAAGCCCAACTACCATGCTATATGCCATAATCGACGTAGGCCACATAGTTGGAGCTGCCAGTTATCATCCAACGTGTTTAACCGTCCAAGCACCATGTAAATGGCATCCCTCGCAACCATGTCTGAGGATCTGCTCACTCCCGCATGCCATCGCTGGTTTCTTTCCCTCCATACATGATACACCAAGGATGCAAGGAGTTGGCGATACGCGTAATGGAGAAGGTGTTGTCGTCTCCATTTAGCCGCAGCCATAATATCCCCCTCCTCCATTCTCGATAAGGCCAACAAAATCTCGTCCTCAGGCGCAACACCCTCAAACAAGCAGCCGAGCACGGGCAATCAAAGAATAGGTGATCAATCGTCTCAATGGCTCCATTATCACAAAGAAAACACAAAGAGGATGACGCAGCCACCGCAACCCAAGGTTTGTCTCTCGTAGCGAGTCGATCTCGAATTGCCAACCAAAGAATAAACTCAAGTTTGGGAATATTCAGCACGCCCCCAAATAAACTCACCCAGGGTACCCTCGGCCTTTTAAGACGTACCGCCTGCCAAACTGCCCGAGAAGAGAACCGCCCATCAGACGAACCATGCCAACGTACATAATCATCTTCCATCGGATACACGGGTGGAATATGGGGATAGATCTGCATGTATTCAATTGTAGTGATCATAGGCCACCTCCATCCAGTCGCGCTGATCACTGAAGATAGCCTTGAATCACGCGGTAGCCCCATAACAAGCGAACCCCTCGGAATCATCTCCTCAAGTGGCGTCTGGAGCAACCATGGATCTCGCCAAAGAAACAGGGATTGCCCATTTCCTATCCGAAATCTAATCAGCGGCAAGAGAGAAGGCCGAACCTTGAGGATCTGTTTCCAACTCTAAGATGATAGCGCTCCACTCCTAATGCACCAGACGGACTGACGACGAAGGCGAGTCAAATATAGCCAGTCCACCCAAATAGAGGAGCTGTCCCTCGTAACAACGCGCCACAATAGTGTAATAATTAGGGCACGATTGACCTCTATCATCGAACGAATTCCCAGACCTCCTTCTGCCTTAGGTAAACACACATCATTCCATGCAACTTTTGCCTGCGAGCCTGCCCAGAGAAACCTTCTTATCACAGTCTCTATAGACCCGATGACCCCTTTGGGTAGTAAAAAGACGCCTGACCAATATATATGCAATGAGCTAAGAACAGACTTGATAAGTTGCACCCGTCCAGCATAAGAAACTATGAGATGTAGCCAAGATCCAAGGCGAGCCGCAACACGCTGTTCTAAGGGTTCACAATCCTTAATAGAGAGCTTCTAAGTGATAAGTGGAACACCAAGGTACCGGACTGGTAGCTCACCTACTCGAAATTCTAGGATACCCTGAAAAATCCCCAGTTGTCCCGCAGATCTCTTAGAGAGGAACATTTCGCTCTTTGAAGGATTAGCCTGGAGCCCTGACAAGCATGCAAAGGTGTCCAATGCCGACTTGAGAATCTTAACCGACCCCTCATCAGCATTGCAGAAAAGTAATAAGTCATCAGCAAACGTTAGCATAACTAACTGTAGGGCTTCACAGCGCCAATGATATCGAAATGTCTGGTCCTCGATAATATATCTTCCCAAAACACCATGGAGAACCTGCATAACCAACGTAAAAATGTAGGGGGAGATAGGGTCCCCCTGTCGAAGTCCTCTTCTTCCCTCAAAAAATCCTTCCGATCGTCCATTGATGTTAAGCGAAAAATGCGTTGTGGTTAAACAACATCGTACCCACCAAATGAATCTCTTATCAAATCCCATTGCTTCCAAAGTGAGAAGAATGAAATCCCATTCTACTTTGTCGTACGCTTTAGCAAGATCCACTTTAAGGGCAACGCGGCCTGGTAGATCAGCCCTTCGATATCCACACCAAATTTCCTGGGCAAGCAGGATATTATCAGTAATTCTTCTGCCAGGAACGAACGCCGTTTGGGTCTGGTGCACCAGCTGCGTGAGAACCACTCTCATCCTATTCGCTAGTACCTTTGATATGGTCTTGTACAGCACATTACAGCAGGAAATGGGCCGAAAATCCGATGCGCGGCGAGGTGATGCAATCTTCGGGATTAAGGTAATAAGAGTCGAATTCAACCCCTTGTGAAGATGGCCCGTAAGGAAAAAATCTCGAACCGCATGAAGAATATCCGGTCCAACAATCGGCCAGGCCTCCTTAAAGAACGCCGAGGTGTAACCATCCGGTCCAGGCGCCTTTTCATCATGCACCGAAAATAGTGCTGCTTTAATCTCCTCGTCTTCCACTGGCCGCACCATGAGCTGCGCATCATCAAATCCTAGAGTTGTGGTAATATAAGGCCGTAAGACATCCAATGAGAGGGGCAACATCCTCGCCGATGTCCCCAATAGGTTCATGTAGAACCCTAGAAGCTCGTCCTTGACTTGCTCAGCCCCTTGAAAGGTCTCGCCACGATCATTCTCAAGATAGAAAATACGATTAGCCGCATGCCGAGCAGCCACCTTCTTAAAGAAGAAGGAGGAGCATCTATCCCCGTCTTTCAACCATCTTTTTTTAGCTCGTTGCCCAAGTGACTGCTGTTCCATGGCAATTGCTCTCGAATAAAGTTCCCGACAGAAGTGCTCAAGGCGAAGCAATCGCTCATCCAAAGGAAATCTGAATAGAAATTGCTGAGATAAATCTAGAAATCGTCTCGCCTCCTCTACATTTCGCGCTAAATTCCCCTTCAACCTCTGCATGCGCTTAAAGACCGATTTAAGGATCTTTAGACGTTGGCAAACTTTATACATAGGAAAACCCTCCATGCGCAGCTTCCATGCCTCCGCCACCATTGCATGAAAGGAGGCATCCTTAGTAAGAAAGTTATCAAAGCGAAAGGTAGTCCCTTTCCTATTACTCTCTTCTTCCTCAAGAATAATCGGGCAATGATCCGAAGTGCAAGGCAACTCACACTTATAACGCACATTCGAGAACATAGAAAACCATGTAGGATTAGCCACCATCCGATCAAGACGGCGCCATATTCCTCGCGGAGCTAACTGCTGATTATACCACGTAAAGTAGCTCCCCGTCATAGGTACAGTAGTAAGATCTGCTCGAATAAAACAATCAAGGAGCGCCGCGCAATCACTAGCAGTTACTACACCTCCTTTTGATTCCATTTCATTCAGAACTGCATTGAAATCCCCCAATACCAGCCATGCATAGGAAGAATATGGGCCCGCATGAGCAATAATGTCCTCCCATAGTTCAGCACGAGCCAAACTATGGTTCTTCCCATACACAAACGATACTTGTAATTCACTACCAGACTCAAGTGAAAGCACCTTACAATGAATAGATTGAGAAGAAAAGCCTTCTACGTGCACCGTAACATATCTAGCATCCCAGCCCACCCATATTCTGTTCCCCGGGCCACCATCATAATCATAGAACCACCGCCAGCACGGTCGAATAGCTGAGGTTATTCCTGCCGCATTATGGATCGCTACTCTTGTTTCAATAAGGCCAATCAAATGAATATCAAACTTGGCAATGAGATCCCCCACTGCCCGCAAGTGGTCTCGTTTATTGAGACCACGAACATTCCAACTAGCTAGAGGAATCATAAAGAAACATCAGTAACGGGCTGCTTAGGACCCGAATGAAGAGTGTTATCGTTATCCTCAAGTTGCGCGAGTATGGCAAACGAGTTACTCACAGGCGGACAAGATAAGGCTTTTGTTTTGGCAATCTCCATATCAGTTTTTGTTTTAGTCCCCTTAGCCACCGGCCGCCATTCTTTCTTCTCCATAGGCTGTTGTCTCTTAACATGCCCCTGGGTGGGTTTAGGTTTAGCCGGACAGGAATTCGGCCCATGTGAGAACGTCATGCACATATCGCATCTGGCTGGCCGCCATTCATACTCCGCTCGAACGCTGATAGTACCCGAACTACTTCCATCCGCCAACGGGAGTCTAATCTTAAACTGATCCAAATAAGGTTCAGCAAGATTCTTCATCACACAGATTCGTGCATAATCGATTCGTTCCAGCCTCTCTGTCACCCCATCCGCATAGAGCGGCTTTCCCACCCCACTGGCTACCACTCCAAGGCCTTCTGGTGTCCAAAATTCCAAAGGAATATTCCACAGCCTCACCCATGTGAATATTCCAAAGGAAAACCATCTTGTCGCAAAGAGACCCATCTTTCTTTCATTCCAAATTTCTTTTATTCCAAAAACAAGCATTCAAGGAGAGATGGGTCTTCCTTTTCCTTCTGGAAGTATTTGATCTTGGGCGGTGTGAAGTCCTCGCATGGGTGGGTATTTGGTACTGTGGAGATGGCATCCATGAATCTTCTGATGAGTATGGAAAACCATCGCAGTACGGTACGTACTGCGGTTTCTTTGTACGATCTCGAGTGTGTAGTTGTTGATCAAGATCGTTTCAAATAAGCTGGACGTAGTCGTATTTTTGTTGAAGACTATTCCATGTAGAAGCCGTAAGATGTTGATATTACACCTGTCAAACCCGGTATGCTTTGGGGATAAGCATTTGTTGACCAGGCTGAACAGGGTCTTCCAAGAATGAAGTAATAGTTGCTGCTGGAAGGACGCAGTCTTTGTCAACGGTTCTCCATGGCCTAGACGCTTCATGTCGATCAATAATTCTTCTTCTGAAGCAAAGTCGTCGTAGGCGTCATGGTTTGGCAACTCCAATGTTCTTTGGACAAACTCCTTTGTGATATGGAGACGTCGGACCTGACGCGGCGACTTCTACCCGAGTACTGGTCACACAGACATCAGTACTTGCACCTATGGGGGTGGTCCTGGGTGGTGAAGTGACGATTGGGATGGTCACCACCGTTGTTGGAGGTGAGATGGTGACCAATTCACTCATAGACCCCTCACCCTCTCTTTAGCTGGTACTCCCTGGGTTAGCTTCAGGGGGGTTTGTCTGAACCATGGGAGAAGGGACAAGGTGGTGTTGGTGGCGGTATGCTGCAGTCATTACGGGGTCCGCTAATTGGAGAAGGTGATCGGGAATGACCATCGGTCGGAGAGATGGGTCTTCCTTTGCCTTCTGGAAGTATTTGATCTTGGGTGGTGTGAAGTCCTCGCATGGCTGGGTATTTGGTACTGTGGAGATGGCATCCATGAATCTTCTGATGAGTATGGAAAACCATCACAGGTACGGTACGTACTGCGGTTTCTTTGTACGATCTCGAGTATGTAGTTGATGATCAAGATCGTTCCAAATAAGCTGGACGTAGTCGTATTTTTTGTTGAAGTCTATTCCATATAGAAGCCGCAAGATGTTGATATTACACCTGTCAAACCCGGTATGCTTTGGGGATAAGCATTTGTTGACCAGGCTGAACAGGGTCTTCCAAGGACGGGGTAATAGTTGCTGCTGGAAGGACGCAGTCTTTGTCAACGGTTCTCCATGGCCTAGACGCTTCATGTCGATCAATATTTCTTCTTCTGAAGCAAAGTCGTCGTAGGCGTCATTGTTTGGAAACTCCAATGTTCTTTGGACAAACTCCTTTGTGATATGGAGACGTACGTTTTCGAGATACGTCTCGTAGTATATGGAGTTGTCCGTTTCGATCCGTCGTTTCATCTCTGCCCAAAATTGTTGAACGTAGACGATCGGGACCATAGCGATTTTATTGAACGCCGGCCAGATTGGGTGTCCTTGGAGAATTGAAAGAATTATTTCATCAGGCCCTTTGTATGTGGCCGGGTCCAGTTGGAAGTTGTTGTCTTTGATTGGCAACCACGACTCTCTTTTGTGTAAGAGATATTCAGTTGAATGAGTTTCCATTTGTATCTGTCAAAGACAAGCAATTATTAGTATTGATATGAAAAAGAAATGAGTTGTAAGATCAATATGTGATTGTCTGTTTTTCTCTTTTATAGTCTTTGTTTATTACGAATAATTCTATTTCAACTCTGTGTTGTGTTCTGTTTTGACTCTGTTTTTTGAAAAATGTCATGTTTTGAAAAGATATTCTAAGTATTTAAATTCCCCAAAAAAGTATTTAAATTCGTAAACATGTTTAAAGCTTGAGCTTTGCGAATGAAAACGAGCCTTTGAGAAAATTTTGGAAAAATTTGCTAAGTGTTGAACATTATAAACTATATAAAAGATAAAAAAACGCACCGTAAACAGTGTTGCAGTTTACGATCATAAGTTGTTCGTAAAGTATAACGCATTGAAAATAGTAGTTAAAGTTTACGATGGAGCCTTTTTTACGAACGTAAATCATTCGTAAACCTGTAAGCGCTGAAAAGAGTACGCGTTTGTTTACGATGAAGTAACGTTTACGAATGAAATTCGTTCGTAAACCTCTTAAGACCTGAAATAGTAATATATAGTTTACGATAAAGGCTGTTTATGAATAAAAGTCGTTCGTAAACTTTGGAAAATCATAAAACAGTACTGTAGAAGTTTACGATTGGAAAAGGTTTACGAGAGAAAACTCGTTTACGAATGAAAATCATTCGTAAACCCCTTATTATGAAAACAGTATCATCACGTTCGTAAACCTAAATAGTGGATAAGAACATTCATCATTCGTAAACATCTATTCAACATTCGTAAACATATGCAGCGTTCGTAAACATGAATCTAGCCTTAAGAAAACTCATAATAAGCAGCACAGAGATCATTGAAGTATAGAAATATACCATTCGAACACAAAAACATCATTAACAGACATTAAAGCATCGATTACATTGATTTCATCTCAAATACAACAATATGCGAAAACAGTAGATGCATAAAATCACTTATTAGACTCGAAAATTGTGGCAACCCTCATTTTCTAAATACTATTAGTGGCGGATTTCCGCAACGAAAGCCGCGGAAGACCCATTTTACAAAAACGTTTTCGTAAAATAGAATATATTATAGTACATACGGGTTACAAAGTCGTATATTTACAAAGGCCGTAGCCCCAAAATATTCAAAATATCAAAACGCCCTAATGCCGCTCCACAGGTCTTCATCCATGTACAACCTCGCTCTCAAAAGTCCGTGGAGTTACCGCCATCAGCCTGCCTCAGTCGCGACGTACCTCGACGTCGGACTCGGTCGTACCTACAACACATAAAACTGAGCGATTGCCCAGTAGGTGAAAACATGCATGAATGCAGCGTGCGCTCACCCATCATCCCAAAATATCTCACCATAAATGCACGCTCGACTTTTACCTCTCAATCCATCTTATCATATCTCAACACAGGGCCCTAGGTTAGACTCGACACCTCGCGCGCCCATAACAATCACGGTAGCCTACACTGATAGCGTTTAGACGATCACGCTACTGCCCTACCAGGTCGCTCCTTCCGCGAAAATAATATAAAAGACGGTAGCCTACACTGATAGCGTTTAGACGTTCATGGTACTGCCCTACCAGGTCGCTCCTTCCGTGAAAATAACATAAAAGACGGTTTTGCACCTCGGGACGTTCACGCCCGAGTAGACAGATCGATCACGCCTGTCTGCCGTCAGGTGTCATATATGAGTACTAACCTCGATTCTTCTACGAATCATCAACGCGATCACGATCTACCCCGCTCGTTGACACTATAAAGTGTCCCCGTGTCCACACGGTCATCACACACTCGTACTGATATGAAATACATGTGTGATATACAAATGAAATGCCACAGTACACATTAAAACTACCTTCCCTGAAAATATTATTTTGAACCTGGAAAATTTATTTCGAAAACTTTTAATCGGGCGTTAAAATAGACTATGCCCGTTGGACTCGGAACATTTTTCTCATTCAATGATGTAAAAATAATTTTCCTCCAAAAGATTTTTTTTTTTTTTTTTTTTTTTTTTTAAACAAAGACCCGAATTTTATTCGAGCCCGAAAGTTGCTGCCCGAAAATGAGTCTGACGCCGAAAATGTTTTGACCCAAAAATGTAGCCCGGCAGTTCCATCCGAAAATCTTAGTTTTAAACGCCGAAAACTTGAACCCGAATATCTTTCGAAGGCCCGAAACTCTTTACCCGAAAATAAACACAATTCGCCGAATTTCCTTTCTGACTCAGAATATTTTAAAAGACCCGAAAATTATATTTTTTTCTGTGAAAACCTTGTTACCCGAAAATACTTTGTCCGAAAATATTAAAGACCTGGAAACGTATACCTATCCAAATTTATATAAATTCCAGACTACAGTACAAAATACTATGCCCAAAAACTATTCAAACACCCGAAAACATTCAAGTGCCCGAATAACATCTACCCGAAAACATTCCTAACTCATTCAACTTCCATATAAATACAACTATAACACGTAACATAGATTCAAACCCAAAAATCTGGGTTTTTAACGCATATAGCCACCCGAAAATTCACCTAATCATCATGTAAGTCACGTAAGATCATAACAAAATACGTTATCACATAAAACACATAATATTTTCGTGTTTGTAGATGAAAGATTTCACCTACCTCACGTCCGAAGTTTACGTGTTCTAAGATTTTCCGAGCTCTCGATCGTTGGTTATTGAGTTTGAAGGTTTTCTTCTCCCCTTTTCTTCTCCTTTCTTGGTTTCGAAAATGTTCTCTGTTTTTCACTTAATGGGGTATAGATATACTTTGAGGTAAATGATGATAAGTAGGTGACAAGGAGGTGACGAGTTTTTCCTCTTAGGTTAAGAAATGTCTTGCCCGAAAATTATTTACACTTCACCCGAATTTCACTTTGTCTTTACCCGAATTCTTCCCTTTGTTCTTACCCGAAAATTGCTTCACCCGAATTTATTTGGGCTTTACCTTAATGCTGCCATCACCCGAATTTTTGAGATTCTTCACCTAAATAAAATTTCTAAGTAACATAATCATATAGTTAATTACATCAAAATCCCGTATTAAATTTTACGGGTATTACAAAAATCGTAAACCTACCCAAGTAAATGAAGATTTTAGGGTAGAAGGTTGTTGATGTGAGTGGTTTTGACAATGAAATCGAAGGGATTTTCGAGATTTTTCGGGAGATATTTAGGTTTACGAAAGAGGGATTTTTAAGAGAGAGAAAATGAAAATTTTAGAAAGAGAAAAGAAATGTAAACAGTAATGAAAGCGGTATTTAAAGTTTACGAATGAAAAACGTTCGTAAAGTAAAAACGCGAAAAGTTTTTTTTTTTACTCTTTCGTAATCTATATCTTTATGCACTCCCCCTCAATAGTAGAGTGTGGTATTTAAAAGTTTAAAAGCACCCTTTCGAAATATAAGTACTCCCCCTCAATAATTGAGGGTAGATTTTCAAAATTTTAATTTTGAGCTATATTCTGAAACATTGTATCCTTCCCCAAAATTTGAAATAAATTTGCATCACAAAAAAAACTAAGACTCACATAATATGCACGAAAGATCATGGATTTTATCATGTAGAGAAATTAAGCATGCCTAACTTAGACACTAGGAATTGGAATCGTTTTTCATCCAACGCCTTCGTAAATAAGTCGGCAAGCTGTAATTTCGTGCACACAAAGTGTAATTCTATATGTCCTTTTTCTACATGATCTTTAATAAAGTGATAACGTAAGTCAATATGCTTTTTTCGTGAATGATGCACAGGATTGCAGGTAATGGCAATAGCACTTTTAGAATCACAGTAAATAGGAACACTATTTAGATCAAACCCATAGTCGTGTAGTTGTGTTCGCATCCACAGTATTTGGGAGCAGCAGCTGGCAGCGGCAATATATTCCGCTTCAGCTGTTGATGTTGAAACACAATTTTGTTCCTTGGAGGACCAACTTACCAGTTTGTCCCCAAGAAAATGTGCTCCTCCTGAAGTGCTTTTCTTGTCCATTCTACATCCTGCAAAATCAGCGTCAGTATATCCAACTAGATTAAATGCAGAATTTTTCGCATACCATAGGCCTAGAGTGGGTGTTCCTTTGAGGTGTAATACCCGTAAAATTTAACACGGGATTTTGATATAATTAATAGTGAAAAGACTTAGAAAATTTGGATATTATGTGAATGAAGGACAGGGTCGAAATTCGGGTGAAAAGTACAAATAGTTAATAAAGGAGAGCACCCGAAAATAATAATATTGAACAAAAAAGGAGTGAAATTCGGGTGATGGCAAGCTTCAAGGATAAGCCCGAAAAATTTGGGTAAGGTATTTTCGGGTGAAGCCCGAATAAAATTTCAGGTAAGCCAAAATTTCGGGTAAGGAGGAAAATTACAAAAAAGGACCTTTCTTAGCCTAAGAGGAAAATTACATCACCACCTTATCACCTCTTTGTCATCACGTAAGCTATCCCAGTTTAAATATACAACTATACTTCAAAAACTTCATTAAGAAGAAAAGGAACAAGGAGAAGAAAAGGGGAGAAGAAAACCTTCAAACCCAACAACCAACGATCGAGAGCTCGGAAAAATCGTAGCTTAGCTAACTTCGGACGTGTGAGGTAGGTGAAACTTACAAACCCAAAACTGATATTTTTAAGCTGTTATAATTATGGTGAAAGGATCACCATCGTTTTTGGTTCGATAAAATGCTATGTGTGATGATTGATGTTTAAAAACCCAAAATATGGGTTTTAATTATGTTATGAGTTTCTGGAATTTGTTGAAGATATGAAGATTTGAAGAACTTAGGGTTTTTCGTATACTGTTCTTCACTTTCGGATGATTCTTTTTTCGGGCCGAAAACCATTTTCGCGGGCCATTTTAAGTCTTCGCGGGCCAGTTACTTTGCGAATTGTGAGGAAGAAAAAGTTTTCGCGGGCCGAAAAATCAGTTTTCGCGGGCCTAAGGTTTTCGGTATGTGAGAGGAAAAAGTTTTCGCGGGACAATAATGAAGTTTTCGCGAACCAAGCTTTTCGCCAACTTTTGTTAGGTTTTCGCGAACCCAGCTTTTCGCCACTTTTTGTGAGTTTTCGCGAACCAAAACTTTTCGCTACTTAATATAAGTTTTCGCTAGCTACTGTTCAAAATGAAAAAGCTTTTCGCCACTTCCAAAGTTTTCGCCAAGTTTGAGCTGTTCGCTACTTTTCGCTAGCCTAAGCTTTTCGCCACTTAAAAGAAATGGTTTTCGCCAGTTAAAGTTTTCGCCAGCTTTTCGCAATGCCAAAACTTTTCGCGACATAGAAAAGTTTTCGCCAGGTCAAAAGATTTCCGTCAGGTCAACTTTTAGTAGGCTTTGCATGGGCCTGGTGTGACCATTCTGGGCTTTAGTTTGATTTCAGCCCAAATCTTTTAATTTTTGTTAAACTAAGTTTTTATAAAATATTTTCGAGCTTGGACCCAATTTCTCGGGTCAACTGATAAAGGAGTATTGGATCTTTTAATAAATTTTTTGGGTGTGAGAGTTTTCGGTATTTCAAAGATTTTCGGACGTTGACCGCGTTTTCGGGTCCAAGCCATAAATTCGGCAAATTTTACTTTTCGGGCTTTACACTTTAAAAACATTTTTGGTGATGACGTTGCACTTCATTTGCACGATATATGCATTCACTTCAGTACGAGTGAGTGATGACCGTGTGGACACGGTAACACTTTATAGTGTCATTGAGCGGGGTAGAATGTGACCGATGCTGGTTGTCGACTCGAAGTCGAGTTGAGGTTGGTACTAGTTGTACCTGACGGTTGGTGCCGTCGAGATGGGTGGTAGGTGCCGCCCAGCTTTATTTATATAGACGGTAGGTGTCGTCGTGATTAGTGGTAGGTGCCACTAATGTGTATGGACGGGTTGGTGCCGTCGAGATGAGTGGTAGGTGCCGCTCGAACTTTACGATAGGTGCCGTAGGGTTATTTATGAGGTGCATTAGTCCGACCTAGGGCCCTGTGGTTGAGATGAGATGAGGTTGTGGGACGAGCGTGCATTGCATGGTGAGGTGTCGGGATTAGGGTTGAGTCCACGCTGCATTCACGCATATTTTCACCTACTGGGCAATCGCTCAGTTTTACGTGTTGTAGGTATTACTGAGCCCGACGTCGAGGTACGTCGCGACTGAGGCAGGCTGATGGCGGTGACTCCACGGACTTTTGAGGGTAGTGCGGTACATGGATGCGACCTGTGGAGCGCGTAGGAACTGTTGGATTTTGTTTTGGGGCCGAGGCCCGTGTAAAGATGGTGGTGCTGTAAAAATGATATTTTTATATATATGTATCTTAGTTTGTTTTAAAAGTTTTTGTAAAATGGGTCTTCCGCGGCTTTCGTTGTGGAAAAATCCGCCACTAAATCGTATTTAGAAAATGAGGGTCGCCACATGAGGTATCGGAGGATTCTTTTAACAGAAGCAAGATGAGATTCCTTAGGATTAGCCTGAAATCTTGAACAAAGGCATGTAGCAAACAGAACATCTGGTCTACTAGATGTCAGATATAGCAACGAGCCAATTATACCTCGATAGTTAGTATTATCTACCGACTTCCCAGACGGGTCGGAATCTAATTTGTATGTAGTACTTATCGGGGTGGAAATTGATGAGCTATTACCCATACCATATTTTTTCAATAGGTCATGGATGTACTTAGTCTGACATATAAAAATTCCATTTGATAACTGCTTGATTTGCAATCCAAGAAAGAAGTTCATCTCTCCTATCATGCTCATTTCAAACTTTTTGGTCATATAAGGTTACCAAATTTCTCACACAATTTTGGATTTGTAGAGCCAAAAATAATGTCATCTACGTAAATGTGGATTAGCATAATATCCGAACCGTGGTGTTTAAAGAATAAGGTTGTGTCTATATGTCCTTTAGTGAATCCTGATTCAACTAAGAGTTGGGACAAGACATCATACCAAGCACGAGGGGCTTGTTTGAGTCAGTATAAAGCCTTGTCTAACCTATAGACATAGTCAGGATTATCCTAATCTAGGAATCCTTCGGGCCGAGAGACATAGACTTCTTCTTTAAGAATTCCATTTAAAAATGCTTTTTTAACGTCCATTTGAAAGACTGTGAAATTCTTATGAGCTGCATATGCTAGAAACAGTCGTATTGATTCTATTCTAGCGACCGGTGCATATGTCTCATCATAGTCAATGCCTTCTTGTTGGTTGTAACCTTTGGCTACGAACCTTGCCTTATTCGTTATTATAATACATTCTTCATCTCGCTTGTTCTTAAAAATCCATTTGGTTCCTATGATGGTTTTTTTTTGGGGAATATATCACTATTATTATATAAATGAAGAGTATGTACAGAGGGGACGATGTCTTATACCAACAAGGCCCATAAAGCCCAGTAAGGCCCACATACTAATCAAAACTAAACAAGACAAGTCAAGTCATAAGCCCAACTACCATGCTATATGCCATAATCGACGTAGGCCACATAGTTAGAGCTGCCAGTTATCATCCAACGTGTTTAACCGTCCAAGAACCATGTAAATGGCATCCCTCGCAACCATGTCTGAGGATCTGCTCACTCCCGCATGCCATCACTGGTTTCTTTCCCTCCATACATGATACACCAAGGATGCAAGGAGTTGGCGATACGCGTAATGGAGAAGGTGTTGTCGTCTCCATTTAGCCGCAGCCCACAATATCCCCCTCCTCCATTCTCGATAAGGCCAAGAAAATCTCGTCCTCAGACGCAACACCCTCAAACAAGCAGCCGAGAACGGGCAATCAAAGCAAAGGTGATCAATCGTCTCAATGGCTCCATTATCACAAAGAAAACACAAAGAGGATGACGCAGCCACCGCAACCCAAGGTTTGTCTCTCGTAGCGAGTCGATCTCGAATTGCCAACCAAAGAATAAACTCAAGTTTGGGAATATTCAGCACGCCCCCAAATAAACTCACCCAGGGTACCCTCGGCCTTTTAAGACGTATCGCCTGCCAAACTGCCCGAGAAGAGAACCGCCCATCAGACGAACCATGCCAACGTACAGAATCATCTTCCATCGGATACACGGGTGGAAGATGGGGATAGATCTGCATGTATTCAATTGTAGTGGTCATAGGCCACCTCCATCCAGTCGCGTTGATCACTGAAGATAGCCTTGAATCACGCGGTAGCCCCATAACAAGCGAACCCCTCGGAATCATCTCCTCAAGTGGCGTCTGGAGCAACCATGGATCTCGCCAAAGAAACAGGGATTGCCCATTTCCTATCCGAAATCTAATCAGCGGCAAGAGAGAAGGCCGAACCTTGAGGATCTGTTTCCATCTCAAAGATGATAGCGCTCCACTCCTAAGGCACCAGACGGACCTGACGACGAAGGCGAGTCGAATATAGCCAGTCCACCCAAATAGAGGAGCTGTCCCTCGTAACAACGCGCCACAATAGTGTAATAATTAGGGCACGATTGACCTCTATCATCGAACGAATTCCCAGACCTCCTTCTGCCTTAGGTAAACACACATCATTCCATGCAACTTTTGCCTGCGAGCCTGCCCAGAAAAACCTTCTTATCACAGTCTCTATAGACCCGATGACCCCTTTGGGTAGTAAAAAGACGCCTGACCAATATATATGCAATGAGCTAAGAACAGACTTGATAAGTTGCACCCGTCCAGCATAAGAAACTGTGAGATGTAGCCAAGATCCAAGACGAGCCGCAACACGCTGTTCTAAGGGTTCACAATCCTTAATAGAGAGCTTCGAAGTGATAAGTGGAACACCAAGGTACCGCACTGGTAGCTCACCTACTCGAAATTCTAGGATACCCTGAAAAATCCCCAGTTGTCCCGCAGCTCTCTTAGAGAGGAACATTTCGCTCTTTGAAGGATTAGCCTGGAGCCCTGACAAGCATGCAAAGGTGTCCAATGCCGACTTGAGAACCTTAACCGACCCCTCATCAGCATTGCAGAAAAGTAATAAGTCATCAGCAAACGTTAGCATAACTAACTGTAGGGCTTCACAGCGCCAATGATATCGAAATGTCTGGTCCTCGATAATATATCTTCCCAAAACACCATGGAGAACCTGCATAACCAACGTTAAGCGAAAAACGCGTTGTGGTTAAACAACATCGTACCCACCAAATGAATCTCTTATCAAATCCCATTGCTTCCAAAGTGAGAAGAATGAAATCCCATTCTACTTTGTCGTACGCTTTAGCAAGATCCACTTTAAGGGCAACACGGCCTGGTAGATTAGCCCTTCGATATCCACAACAAATTTCCTGGGCAAGCAGGATATTATCAGTAATTCTTCTGCCAGGAACGAACGCCGTTTGGGTCTGGTGCACCAGCTGCGTGAGAACCACTCTCATCCTATTCACCTAGTACCTTTGATATGGTCTTGTACAGCACATTACAGCAGGAAATGGGCCGAAAATCCGACGCGCGGCAAGGTGATGCAATCTTTGGGATTAAGATAATAAGAGTCGAATTTAACCCCTTGTGAAGATGGACCGTAAGGAAAAAATCTCGAACCGCATGAAGAATATCCGGTCCAACAATCGGCCAGGCCTCCTTAAAGAACGCCGAGGTGTAACCATCCGGTCCAGGCGCCTTTTCATCATGCACCGAAAATAGCGCTACTTTAATCTCCTCGTCTTCCACTGACCGCACCATGAGTTGTGCATCATCAAATCCTAGAGTTGTGGTAATATAAGGCCGTAAGACATCCAATCAGAGGGGCAACATCCTCGCCGATGTCCCCAATAAGTTCATGTAGAACCCTAGAAGCTCGTCCTTGACTTGCTCAGCCCCTTGAAAGGTCTCGCCACGATCATTCTCAAGATAGAAAATACGATTAGCCGCACGCCGAGCAGCCACCTTCTTAAAGAAGAAGGAGGAGCATCTATCCCCGTCCTTCAACCATCTTTGTTTAGCTCGTTGCCCAAGTGACTGCTGTTCCATGGCAATTGCTCTCGAATAAAGTTCCCGACAGAAGTGCTCAAGGCGAAGCAATCGCTCATCCAAAGGAAATCTGAATAGAAATTGCTGAGATAAATCTAGAAATCGTCTCGCCTCCTCTACATTTCGCGCTAAATTCCCCTTCAACCTCTGCATGCGCTTAAAGACCGATTTAAGGATCTTTAGACGTTGGCAAACTTTATACATAGGAAAACCCTCCATGCGCAGCTTCCATGCCTCCGCCACCATTGCATGAAAGGAGGGATCCTTAGTAAGAAAGTTATCAAAGCGAAAGGTAGTCCCTTTCCTATTACTCTCTTCTTCCTCAAGAATAATCGGGCAATGATCCGAAGTGCAAGGCAACTCACACTTATAACGCACATTCGAGAACATAGCAAACCATGTAGGATTAGCCACCATCCGATCAAGACGGCGCCATATTCCTCGCGGAGCTAACTGCTGATTATACCACGTAAAGTAGCTCCCCGTCATAGGTACAGTAGTAAGATCTACTCGAATAAAACAATCAAGGAGCGCCGCGCAATCACTAGCAGTTACTACATCTCCTTTTGATTCCATTTCATTCAGAACTGCATTGAAATCCCCCAGTACCAGCCATGCATAGGAAGAATATGGGCCCGCATGAGCAATAATGTCCTCCCATAGTTCAGCACGAGCCAAACTATGGTTCTTCCCATACACAAACGATACTTGTAATTCACTACCAGACTCAAGTGAAAGCACCTTACAATGAATAGATTGAGAAGAAATGCCTTCTACGTGCACCGTAACATATCTAGCATCCCAGCCCACCCATATTCTGTCCCCCGGGCCACCATCATAATCATAGAACCACCGCCAGCATGGTCGAATAGCTGAGGTTATTCCTGCCGCATTATGGATCGCTACTCTTGTTTCAATAAGGCCAATCAAATGAATATCAACCTTGGCAATGAGATCCCCCACTGCCCGCAAGTGGTCTCGTTTATTGAGACCACGAACATTCCAACTAGGTAGAGGAATCATAAAGAAACATCAGTAACGGGCTGCTTAGGACCCGAATGAAGAGTGTTATCGTTATCCTCAAGTTGCGCGAGTATGGCAAACGAGTTACTCACAGGCGGACAAGATAAGGCTTTTGTTTTGGCAATCTCCATATCAGTTTTTGTTTTAGTCTCCTTAGCCACCGGCCGCCATTCTTTCTTCTCCATAGGCTGCTGTCTCTTAACATGCCCCTGGGTGGGTTTAGGTTTAGCCGGACAGGAATTCGGCCCATGTGAGAACGTCATGCACATATCGCATCTGGCTGGCCGCCATTCATACTCCGCTCGAACACTGATAGTACCCGAACTACTTCCATCCGCCAACGGGAGTCTAATCTTAAACTGATCCAAATAAGGTTCAGCAAGATTCTTCATCACACAGATTCGTGCATAATCGATTCGTTCCAGCCTCTCTGTCACCCCATCCGCATAGAGCGGCTTTCCCACCCCACTGGCTACCACTCCAAGGCCTTCTGGTGTCCAAAATTCCAAAGGAATATTCCACAGCCTCACCCATGTGGGTATCTCAGTATGCTCCTTTTTCGCTAGGTTCATCCCCGGCCTCCATTCTTCGAGAAAAATAGGTTGACCTTGGTACAACCATGGCCCTTCTTAAAGAACCGTTGACGCAGCTGTAGCTGAATCAAATCGGAACTTGAAAAATCCGTTCTGTGTTGCTCTCACCTCAATTAGTCCTGGCCACGACGTTCGAACAAACTTCTCAACCAGCGGGAAATAAGGTTTGCGCCCCATGAAGTATCCAACCAAGGTGTTATCCCACCTTGCAAACCCTTTCGCAGCAACCTCCCACGATGGTTGAACCTCAATTTCACCATCAACCCGGCTTGGTGGTGTGTAAGCTAGTTTCATCCTTTTGGCCAATGGTTTGCGTCGAACCGACCCACTAACCACAGCAGCAAATGATGGTTTAGATTGTTTAGTTGTCTCAGCCTTCGCCTCGAAACTTTTGTCCGTCACCACCAGCTCAGCCTCGCTGGTTTTATCGTCACCAGAATTCCCTCGTCGTTCCCTTCGCATCACCTCAGACCCGTGTTCAGCCGTCACCGAATGATCCGTAGAAACCTCTAAAGGGTTGTCCTCCACCACCAGCTCAACATCGCTGGTTTTATCGTCACTAGAATTCCCTCGTCGTGCCCTTCGCATTACCTCAGACCCGTGTTCAGCCGTCACCGAATTATCCATAGAAACCTCTAAAGGGTTTTCAGCCATCGCTGCAGGAACCCTAGAAAACCCTAAAGTGTCTTCAGCCGTCACCATAGGCCCAACCTTAGGCCCACCAGGATGGCCTGATTGGTGTCCCAAACCACCGCCATGATCCCCTCTCCTGAACGGGGGAGGAGTATCCGGCCGACGCCGGAAATTATTGCCATGCTGCGATCCATGATCTCGCAACGGCAACATAGCCACCACATCCACACGCCCCTCGCCCCGATCAGATTGATGTGCAGATACTGCTGGCCTGTGAAGATCAGCACGATCATCATGCATCCACCAACGCCGTGAAAGCAGATGCATCAAACACTCGCCCAAAGTCCGGGATCGAACGTCGAAGATCCTCCAGATCAGGCGGATTCTCCTTGATTGCCATCGGCGATGATGATGACGACATCAACGAACCGCACGAGGATGATGCCGATGCCATAAACCCTACCCACACAAACCTCGAATAAAAAGAACAAAGAAATCGCCGAGAAACAATAGGATCTCCCCCTTACGTCGGAAAAAACTTGGCGAAGGAGGCCAGTACGCCGTTGTCACCGTCCGGCGAGGTGCCGTATCCGGTGGCAGCAGACGGTGGCCGGAGACCGCAAGGTAGACGGCCGAGATGACGGTTTCCTAGTGGATATCGCACTTTCTCTCTCTAGGGTTTGTTTCACGTTCTTTTCTATAATGATCCCCTATGATGGTTTTACCCTTAGGTCTAGGTACTAATGTCCACACTTTTAAGCTTTCAAATTGGTTAAGTTCTTCTTGCATTGCAATAATCAAATTTGAGTCGGATAGTGCTTCTGACACTTTGGTAGGTTCTATTTGACTAAGATAGCAAGAATATAACCAGTCATTTGATGTCGAAGCTCGTGTTCTTACACCATGAGTTACATTTCCTATTACTTGAGAAATAGGATGTGTTCTAGTCCATTTATGTTGTTGAGGAGTGGAACTTTCCTCAATTTTTATTTTTAATTTTTTTTTTTTTTTTTTTTTTTTTTGGGGAAAGGTTCACTAATATAAATGAGGAAAAGGTACATCAGCGTCAAAACGCACCAACCCGTAACAGGCTACGGGCAAACAAATGATCAACCAAACGACCAAGCAATTCGCCACAGACGGCGCAAAGCAAGACGTTGCAACGTAAATCTAGAAGAAATAGTGCTCAAGCGCATACAAAGGGTGCTGACAATAGTGTCAACAATAAAAAAATCATCACGCTCATTCCCTTCCTTCCAGCGTCGATTCCGTTCCTGCCATATATGGTAAACGATCGACGCCAATACATGGCGGTAAGAACTTTCCTCATTTTTGAAGTTCAGAAGTTGTAGGTGGACTTTCTATCGCTTGAGACGTTTCCAAATTTGGATTGGAAGTCTCATTATTGGTATGGAGATTTGGTGAAGAAGCAGGAGTTTCGTTTAATGAAGTAGAACCTATGGGGGAAGTATTGTCAAATGACTCAGTAATGTTGTCATTTGTTGTATTAGATTCAGTATTATTGGTAGGAATTTCCTCATTTTGAGGTTGTGCAGTTGGGACGTTGACAGTATTCCTATAGATTGTTTCAAATAGTGAATCTAAATCTATTATTTCTTGTAACTTAGACTCTAATAGAGTTTCTGAGTTAATAGTTTGTTGACTTTTTGTCAACTCCCCATTAGGAACGAGTTCTGATCGGACTTGATCAAAAGTCATTGGTGTTGGCGCGGGTCTTGAACTGTTTTGTTCAAGAGCCATTGAAGTAGGTTCGTCGAATGTTACATCTATGCTTTCTATGATAGTTCTATTTTCTTTAAGATAAACCCGGTAGGCTTTAGAACTAGAAGAATATCCTATGAATATGCCTTGTATGGCTTTAGGATCTAGTTTGCTCCTATTGTCTCTATTGTCCTTGATAAAACAAGAACATCCAAAGACTTTAAGGAATGAAAGACTTGGAATTCTGTGGTTTATCAATTCATAAGGAGTTTTACCAAATCGCTTATGAATTATTGTGCGATTTTGAGTAAAACACGCTGTATTGACTGCTTCAGCCCATAAGAAGTGTGGAAGTTTAGCAAATATAAGCATAGTTTGAGCTGCTTCCACTAGAGTTCTATTTCTATGCTCAACCACTCCGTTTTGTTGTGGAGTTCTAGGGGCCGAAAACTGTTGAGTGATACCCAGGGACTCATAAAATTGACTTAAGTCATTATTTTTTAATTCTGTCCCATTGTCAGTACGGATTATCAGAATTTTATTCTGAAGTAAATTCTGAGTTGTGCTGACAAATGTTTTGATCACTTCCGGTGTTTCATCATTGGTCCTTAAGAATTTTACCCACGTATAACGAGAGTAGTGTGTGTTTGTGTAGGTCCCGACCATTTACTTCCGACCATTTACACTTCCGACCATTTTACCCACGTACTTCCGACCATTTACACTTTGTGTAGGTCCCGAAATCTAGCTAGAGCTCTCAAAAACCAATGGAATAGTGTGCACCTTCTAGTGTGTGTTTGTGCGTGTTGTGCATTTGAAGGTGGCGGCTCATATGAAGCTTGAGAGACTTCACACTTTCTAGGTTTAGCTCAAAATAGACTTCATTACTCAAAATGGGAGGTGTTACATTAAAATAAGCCCTAGCCCACTATTTATACCAAACATTCTTTGGTATAATTACAAGAGTGCCCCAACTAGCAAACTAACAACACTAATGACCCAATAAAGAATACATCATTACAAATGAAATAATGAACACTATAAAATGATCCTAACATTCTCCTCATTAGTGTTCATTTCCGACAAAGCGCGATCATCTTTTTCGTCTGAAGAAGGACTTCCTCAACCCCAGGTTTACTTCGAAGTGTCTGAGATCATTGCGGAGCTGGATCCTCTCATCGATGGCTTCTTTGATGTCATCTAGGAGGTTCCAATACCCGATCTCCTTCTCTGTTGGTGATCTAGGTTTGTGATACTCGTTGATCCAGAATACTGTTCTTTCTCTAATCAGCTTCAACGTTTCATCACTAAACTTTGGAATCTCTGACACCAACAAAGCTTTTTTTTCTTTCTTGGGGTTTAGATAGACGATGGCTAATTATGGATTCTGAAATACTTCAGCTTCAATGCACCTGTCCAGATTGTAGTCACCACTCGTTGGTCGTGTGAGGTTGACCTTCTTCATCCCGTTTTCCAACGCCATCTGGAGTGTAGGTCCAGAAACCATTCAACACAAGTAATTAACACACAATCTAGGTTCGAACCTTTGACAGAAAATGCGGAAGCTAATTTCAAACCTTATCTATCAAATGCAGAGCAGCTTGATCGAAGCAGTGTGGATATGAATTCTATTTGATTATCGAGCAGCAAATCCGATGATAATCAAACGGTCTTCAGCTAGGTTTTCGATCGAAGAATGTTTGTGTGTGAGGTTTTGGCGCGCGTAAAGTGTAAACGAAGGAGAGAGAGTTTTGCAAAAAGAATTTCTATTGAGCTTTTCAAAACTTTACATGCGTAAGCTAATTTTCCAAAAACCTACCAAAATGAAATGAGGACCTTGACTATATATACCTTTCTACTTTAGGTATATATTTACAATTTGGTCCCTAAACTATCTAATATTTACAATCTAAACAATTAGAAGAAGAATATGATGATGAACACAATAAATATTCCTAACAATCTCCCCCTTTGTGTTCATCTTCTTCTAGCGCCTCGTCCTCTTGTCCTTGGGCGATCTCGAAGGTAGAAAGATTTGCGTAGACCGAGAATCAGCTCAAACTGCCTGATGTTGTTTCTCAAGTTGAGCCTTTCTTCAATGACAGTGATCACTTCTCGGTAAGTTCTTGTTCTTCGAGATCTAGCTGAGATTTCGGTTGCGGCACACTCTTCAGGACCTCTAATTTCTGACGTAGACTTTGAAGAACCTTCGTGAGCGTCCCGTCACACTTTTCAAAATAAAAACGCGCCGTAAACAGTGTCAGTTTACGATGAAAATCAGTTTACGAACGTAAATCATTCGTAAACCTCAAAGAGTTGTAAACAATACTCTTTAGTTTACGATGAAGTAACGTTTACGAATGAAATTCGATCATAAACCTCTTTAGACCTGAAATAGTGACATATGGTTTACGATAAGGATCATTTACGAATGAAAGTCGTTCGTAAACTTTTAAAATCTAGAACAGTAGTATTAAAGTGTACGAACCGAAAAGTTTACGATCCGAAAAGTTTACGACAAAAACTTGTTTACGAATGAAATCATTCGTAAACCTCTTTTTAAACTGAAACTATGCGATTTATTTTACGATAAAACTATGTTTACGAAGGAAAATCATACGTAAACCATTTAGAAAGGAAACAGTATCAGTACGTTCGTAAACATAAACAGTGAATAGAAACATTCGTCAATCGTAAACACATTGATCATTCCCAAACATTCATTCATCATTCGTAAACATAAATCAGGGTTCGTAAACATGATCCTAGCCTTAATAACACTCAAATTAAGCAACATAGAGAGCATTTAAGTACGCAAATGCAACATTTGAACACAGAATCACCAAATACATTCTTTAAAACATCGATTACAACATGATTACATCAAAATACGAACGGAATCGAAGCTTAAAAACACTCATTAGACTCGTAAATCGTAAACCTACCCAAGTAAATGAAGGTTTAGGGGTAGAATGCTTTTGAATCGAGTGTTTTGCGGACGAAATCGAAAGTGTTTGGAGTGATTTTGAAGTTTGCGAAAGAGGGGTTTTCGAAGAGAGAGAAAAAAAAATTTAGAAAGAGAAAGAAAGAGAGAAAAAAAATGAAACAGTAAACACATAGGTATTTAAAGTTTGCGAACATAAATCGTTCGTAAAGAAGAAAACGCTGAAACGTAAGATAAAAAACGTAAACTATTTTTGGGATTTTCTTTTCTTTCATTTTTTTCGTTTTCTAAATTTATCCTTTTTAATTTTGACTTTTAAATTTTTTTTTTTTGTTTTTAAAAAATTATATAGTCTCTCTATTGTTTTTGCTAAGAGCTCTCAGCGGGCTAAGCTGGCTTGGCTCAAGGATGGTGACCAATCCTCTGCCTTTTTCTTCAAGAAGGTTCAGATGCGAAGGGCAACCAATCGCATCTTCTCTCTTGAAGATGATGAAGGATCAGTGGTGGAAGGGGAGGATCAGGTCCGTGATGCGCTCATTTGCTATTACCAGCAGATCTTGGGTCAATCTGCTCGAGCTATTCCTGTGGTGGGTGAGGAGGTTCGTCAGTAAATTACGAGCTTTATTTCGCATGAGGATGCTGCCATTCTCGTTAGGCGAGTGGAGGATAAGGAGATTAGGGATGTGGTGTTTCTTCTGGTGGATGATAAGGCACCTGGTCCTGACGGGTACACTGCTGCCTTCTTTAAGGCAGCCTGGACGATTATTGGGGTGGATGTTATGGAGGCGGTTCGTGAGTTCTTTTCTAGTGGACACCTTCTCAAGGGCGTGAACAGTACTCTTATCACTCTCATTCCTAAGAGGACTTCGCCTAGGCATGTGGGTGACTTCAGGCCGATTTCTTGTTGCAATGTCTTATATAAGATCATTGCTAAGATCATTGCTAATAGGGTTCGGCCTCTGATGGCCAAGTTGGTTCACCACTCACAGACGGCTTTTATCCCTGGCAGACGTATTGGGGATAACATCCTTCTTGCTCAGGAGATCTGTTATGGCTACTTGAGTCGCGATAAGCCCCCTCGTGTTGCGCTCAAAGTGGACCTGGCTAAGGCATATGATAAGGTTGAGTGGAGTTTTCTTTTGGCTATTCTTGAGGCTATGGGATTTCCGCCTGACTTTATCAGATGGATTCGGAGCTGTGTGACTACTACATGTTTTTCGATAAACATCAATGGTAGTCCGGAGGGTTTCTTCCCTGGTAAGCGGGGTCTGCGGCAGGGAGATCCGCTTTTGCCGTATCTGTTTACGCTTGTTATGGAGGTGTTGTGTGGCATTGTGACCCACTTTGTTAGGACTGACCCACGATTTCGCTATAATTGACGGTGCGAGAAGTCGGCCTTGACCATGCTGACCTTTGCTGATGATCTGCTGCTCTTCTGTCATGCTGATTTGCATTCTGTGGGGGTTCTTCATGCGGCACTGACTTGCTTTACATCGCTCTCGGGGCTTGCGGCGAATCCTTGTAAGAGTGAAGTCTTTGTCTCGCGTCGTGCGGAGCATCTGACTCCTGCTTTACTGGATTTGTTGGGTTTTTCTTTGGGTTCTCTGCCTGTGAGATATCTTGGAGTCCCGTTGATCACTACTAGACTCACTCAGGCGGACTGTGCCCCCTTGCTCGAGAAGGTGGATCAGCGGATTGGTTCTTGGCTGAATAAGTCCCTCTCCTATGCGGGACTAGTTCAGCTTATTCGTTCGGTGCTGGGAGCGCTTTATCTCTATTGGACCGGGGTGTTCTTGTTGCCCAAGGGTGTCATCAGGGCTATTGAGCAGAAGTTTCGTTCATTCTTATGGGCGGGCTCAGCTGCTAAGGTGGCGTGGGAGGAGGTTTGCCTGCCTGTCGTGGAAGGGGGACTTGGCATTCGCTCTATTGAGGTGGACAATAAGGCTTTGATGATGAAGAACATTTGGAGTATCATCACGCGCGACGAGGAGTCTATTTGGGTGACCTGGCTTTATCATGATAGACTTCACCGCAGGTCATTTTGGCATTGCACGTCGTCGAGTAACACCTCTTAGAGTTGGAGGAAGCTTCTCAAGCTGCGTAGTGAGATGCGTCCGCTGATTCAGTTTCGGGTTGGGAACGGTAGAGATATTTGGGTTTGGAAGGACCCCTGGTTGTACATTGACCCCTTAGTGAGCAGATTTCCTCGGGGGCCGTTGGTTATGGGTATTCCCATTGATGCACGCCTGAGTTCTGTTATTTCCTCTTCGGGGTGGCACTGGCCGGCGCAGACCTCGACGGAATATTTAGAGTTTCATCCTCATCTGCCCCACTGTTCCCCCACTGATGCTGATTCCTACCGCTGGTTGGGCACTTCGGATGGTAAGTTCTCTACTGCCTCGGTTCGTGAGTCGATTCGGAGTAGGCGTATTCGGGTTCAGTGGGCTGCCCTCTTTGGAGGACCGCTGAAGGTCCCTCGGTTTGAGTTTATCCTTTGGTTTGCGATTCGGGATCGGCTTGCTACTAGGGATAAACCTTGGGTTGCGGCTGTTGCCCAGACGATGCATTGCTGTTTGTGTGACTCGTTGGAGGTGGAGACGATCTCACATTTATTCTTTGAGTGCCAGTTCTCGAGGCGTTGTGTGCAGGTGCTGAGGTACAAGACCCGTTGGGGATGGCCGTACCAGAACTGGAGCTTGGGTATTGCTTGGGCTTCGAGGCGCTGGAGGGGTCGTCATCTCTGTCACCTCACCTTTCGCCATATGCTTGCCTCTCTTGTTTATCATATTTGGAAGGAACGCAACAAGAGATGCTGGGAGGGGACCATTGGGACGCCGGAGCAGCTTGCGCAGGCGGTGGTTCACACTGCTGTGCTGAGACTCTCCACGCTTCATTCGAAGTGGGAGTTGCAGACCTGTGCTGTTCGGCGACTTTGGCGTGTTGCTTGGTAGTTTGGTTGTGTCCTTGTTTTGTGCTTTTCGAGGCTTGATTGGTTGTTGTTGTTTCTGTTTCGCTCTGCTGGCCTTGTTGGTGCTCCTTGTTTGATAGATCAGCAGGGTGCTTGTTCTGGCAGTTTGCTGCCTGTGGCTTTCTCGAGGCATGTCTCGTGATTGCTGCTTTGTACATTCGTTTTTTCTCTTCTGTTATGATATGACCGATTCCCCAAAAAAAAAAATATTCACTCCCCCTCAATAGTAGAATGAGGTATTTAAAATTTTCATAGCACCCTCTCGAAATATAAGTACTCCCCCTCAATAAAAGAGGGTAGTTTTCAAGCTTTTAATCTTAGAACTATTTAACAAAAATTGCATACTTTCCCAAAATTTGTACTAAATTTATGCATCAATTAAGAAAACAAAGACTCACAGAATATGTAAGAATTTAAGATCACGTATTTTATCAAGTAGAGAAATTAAGCATGCCTAACTTAGAGACTAGGAATTGGAATCGTTTTTCATCCAATGCCTTCGTAAATAAGTCGGCAAACTGTAATTCCGTGCACACAAAGTGTAATTCTATATGTCCTTTTTCTACATGATCCTTAATAAAGTGATAACGTAAGTCAATTGCACTTTTAGAATCACAGTAAATGAGAACACTATTTAGATCAAACCCATAGTCGTGTAGTTGTGTTCGCATCCGCAGTATTTGTGTTAGGCCCCGTTCTAATCAATCTAAGGATGATTAACACTCATTCATGATGAATTACCTTGAAGAATTGAGAAATTAGGGTTGAAGGTAATAGAAAGAGAGAGAGTATTGAGTGTTCTTCAAGCTAGGGTTTATGATTAATCAAATGTGTACAATCTAGCTTGGGAAATGAAAGCGTATGGACCTAGATGAGCTATACAAGCTATATATACCATACTAGTGGCATATTTACAAATAGGTCTGTTAGGTCCGTTTTTAACATCCAACGATGAACTTGAGCATAGATTCAATCGAAATTACCTTGAAGATGATCGAGCGGAAGCATTTGGGTAATATTCAATTAAACCTTCATTAATCACAAACTTTCTCTCTACAATAAGCCTTTCTTTCTCTACAATTCAACCCTAATTATGATAATGGTGAGAGAGAGTTTCTAGTGAGAGAAAGCTAAACTCAAGTTGTGTGCTAATCACACATACATGCCCTATATATACCAATCAATATTGGTATATTTGCATTCTAGTCCCTAACTATACATATATTACAATTTACTCCCTAGACAAAGATAACAACATTATTGAACACTATAAAATATTTCCAACAATCTCCCCCTTAGTGTTCAATTATAATTGCAGCTCCGGTTGTCTTTGTCTCTCGAATCTTCAGTCTTCATCATCAGTTGAACACAACATAATAATTTCCAACAATCTCCCCCTTTGTGCTCAACTTTGAATTTGACACGGTCTTTGTTGCTGTTTGATGAAATATCTGAGATCGTCTGGAGAATCTTCAGTCTTCCTCTATTTACATGCACCCTCATTTTCTTATTTGCAACTTGAATATTCGTCACCTTCTTGCATATATCAGAGTCGCACGGATCATCAGCATTGACTTGTCGTGTATGCTCGAACCATGGAGAGAGATCTTGTTTGTTGTGGTTCAGCACGTGCGTTGAAAGCTTGGCTTCTTTAATGAGTTCACGTGCTTGGCCTCCTTGATATACTTCTCCCCCTCATGGAGATTCATTTGTATCGTCATGCTGTGTGATCAAGGTGAACCAGAGTGTACGCGGAACGTGTTGGCGTTGATTTTCGGATGAAGTTCCTGAAAATGGGACCGACGACCGATCATCGTGAAACATCCCTAGATGTCACTCTTGGTCGTTGATGCAAAGTCACACAGACTTGCATTTGAAGGGACTACGGGGCCACATAGGAAACTCGTTGACATCATTCTAGAGTCGTGCTCCAGAAGATGGCCTGCTACCGTTGTTGTTTTGATGTTGCAACGACATGACTTTCTTCTGATCATAGAAGCACATTTTTGCTATAAATGTGTCTACAGAAGTTCTGGCTAGGTCACGTAGACCTGCATAGTATGTGTAAAATAATGTATGTGTCCTAGAAAATTTAAAAATATTTAGGCTATGAGGACACACTAGGCTCTTAGGTGTTCAAGAAAGTTGTGGTGTGGGGCTGTGGACCACTTTGTTCAATATCTCCCGCTTCCAAATGAAACGGTGATAGCATATGCGGTTCCCCGTGAGATATTGAAACATTTGCCTTTAGGGAGACAAATAAGTAGCTAGGAAAGGGTTGTGCATGTGCCTTTGGACCATATGAGGCGTCTTCTACCCGGGATATGATAAATCAGTCCTGTACCTATATTGGTTGTGGTCCGGATAGTTTGTGGTTGAGTTGTGATGGTTTCATCGTGATACGCTCAAATATAACCTCACATACACTCGGGGTTGTTCCTGGGATAGGTGCAGTTGGGATTAACTGAACCATGGGAACAGGTATGTGAACAACTCGTGTTGTCCATGCGCTAATTGACATTGACACTCCCTCAAAGCTTGATGTTTGTCTTCATGGCATTCTCTTTTAATCTCTTGCGCCTTTTTAGGTAACGCTCCCCCTAAATTGTTGCGCTATTCCTAATGTGATGCCCTTGCTCCCCCTAAATAGATGTGCTATTTCAAATATGATGCTCTTGCTCCCCCTAAACATGTGCGCTCTTGTAGAAATTTGCATATTACTTTCTTTCAGGTCAAGCGTCTTTAGTAAATGAAGTATTTTTTTTTTGGTAAATGGTCCCGAGTTATATATAAATATAAATGAGAGTATACATAATAAGTAGGGGCATACCCCCACAAGCACTCGGCCTATGAGCCGACATACAAAAAAAACCAAGCTATAACCTACCAAGCTATGCGCCAAGCCCGCCTAATGGCCGCCTGCTGTAATGCATATTGTGGTGCAAGACCCCGCAGTCGCAAGGCAATCAATGCGAGCACACTTCCCACAAGTCTCTCTGGCGTATCGACAATCCCTTCCCGCCACCTTCTATTTCTCGCCTGCCAAATATGGTACACCAGTGAGGCAAGTACATGCCTCGCAGCCGCATGCATAAGATGGCTCCCTCTCCATCGAGCCGCTGCCCATCGAATGCCCACTTCCCATTCTCTATAACACCAGGGCCACCGTATACGCCGTCTCAAGAGCCGAAGGCATCGGCGCGAGTATGAGCAGTCAAAGAAAAGATGCTGCCGCGTCTCATAATGGAGCTCATCACATAGCATACACGCTGGCGTACCCGCTATGTTGGCCACCCATGGCTTATCCCTCGTCGACAGTCGATCATGCAGTCCCAACCATAATATGAACTCATGCCTCGGGATCCGCATCGGGCCTCCAAAAAGGGCCACCCATGGTACCTGTGGCCTACGAAGCCTCGTCACTTCCCTCGCTAATGCAGTCGTCATGATCCCATCAGCTGCACCTGTCCATCGAATGGCATCCCCCCCCTCCTGGGCGATTACTGGCAACATACCACGTATCTCAAGGTACTCCACCGATCCCTGTCCAGGCCAAGCCCAAGATTTGTCATGGATGACCGCACTCACTCTAGTATCAACATGTAATCCCATCGCAATGGGGCCACGTGGAAATCGCTCAAGAAGAGGTGTCGTCATCAGCCACGGATCTTTCCATAGCCAAAACGCATCCCCATCCCCGACTCTAAATGTAAGAAAAGGCCGAAGCAATGGCCTCAGCTGCAGTATCTTTCTCCACATCCATGAGGTAGTGGCCGAGATCTGAAGGTCCCACACCGAGCGAGAGTGTAACCTCGTCCTGTAAAGCCAATCAACCCAAATCGAATCTCGCGTGCGCACAAGTACACTCCATAGCTGCCTCATAAGGAGGACCCGATTGTCCACTGCAATAGATCGTAGACCAAGTCCTCCCTCTGATATGGGTAGACATAGCACCTCCCATGTAACCTTCGCCGAGCCTCCCCATAGAAACTTCCTGAATGTCGCCTCCAGCACACGGATAACCCCCTTAGGGAGTAGAAATACCCCTGACCAGTATGCATGTATGGCCTGAAGTACCGACTTCACCAACTGCACTCTACCTGCATAAGAGAGCGAGCGATTAAGCCATGACCCCAATCTCTGATCAACTCGCCTAAGCAGAGGGTCGCAGTCATCAATGGACAACCGTGATGTAGTGAGGGGGACCCCCAAATACCGAACCGGTAGCCGTCCCACTCTTTAGCCCATCAAGCCAAGAATCTGGACTGTCATGCCTTCTGCCCGCCGCGAGAGAAACATCTCGCTCTTCGTCGGATTAGGATAGAGCCCAGATAAAGTCGCAAACCTCTCCAATGCCTCCGTCAGGACCCCGATAGAAATTGGGTCCGCATGGCTAAACAACAATAAGTCGTCGGCAAAAGCAAGCGACGCTAGGCCCAAGGCCTCGCAACGCCAATGATAGTGGAACCGCGGCTCCTCAGAAATACCCAACACTAGCAATCCGTGTAGCATTTCCATGACCAGAGTAAAGAGATAAGGAGATATGGGGTCGCCCTGACGTAACCCTCGCTTACCCGGAAAAAAGCCCACTGCCTGCCCATTAAGGTTGAGCGAGAATGCTGTGGAGGTAAGACATGCACGTATCCAACCTATATACGTGTCGTGAAAGCCCATGGCCTCGAGGACAGCAAGGACGCAGCTCCACTCAACCTTGTCATAAGCCTTGGCCAGATCCACCTTAAACATCGCCCTCGGTGGTTTTCCCATGGCATTGTACCCTAGGCAAAGCTCCTGCGCCAAGAGAATATTATCACTAATGCGTCGTCCAGGAATGAAGGCCGTCTGGGTGCCATGGACTAGCCCTGGTAAGCAATCCTTCATCCTATTGGCCAGGATTTTCGAGATAAGCTTGTACAACACATTGCAACATGATATGGGCCTAAAGTCTGTCGCCCGCCGAGGTGAGTCGCATTTGGGGATCAACGTAATCAACGTACTGTTGAGTCCCTTAAGCAGCCTGCCTGTCTCAAAGAAATCCTGAACAGCCGTCACAACATCACTACCCACAACGGACCAAGCCTCCTTAAAGAAAGCGGTCGTGTACCCATCTGGGCCCGGCGCTTTCTCATCTCCCATAGAGAACAGCGCTATTCGCACCTCCCTTGGCCCCACAGGCCTAATCATCCTCTGCGCATCTGCTGGGGAGAGCTTCCTTGTGATGGTCGGCTGGACAGCATCCACAGTGATCGGTGTTACGTGGGCAGTATTACCCAGAAGGTCCTGATAAAATCCCAGCAGCTCCGCCTCCACCTGTTCAGCATCATCCAATAAGTCACCGTTCGCATTCTCCAGTGAAAGTATCCGATTAGTGGCCCTACGCATGGCCACCCTTCTAAAGAAGTACGACGAACATTGATCACCATCCTTGAGCCACGCAATCTTAGCCCGTTGCGACGGTGCCATGTACTCTACCTCCACGGCTTGAGTATATATCTCACGACAGATGCGTTCCAGTTCGAAAAAACCTGCCTCCTCCGGAAATCTCGCCAAGAAGTCCTGCGCGAGATCAAGAAAGTGACGCGCCTCCAGAACATTCGCCCGTAAGTCGCCTTTAGCCTTCTTCATCTGTAGGAAAACCGGCTTGAGTAACTTCAGTCGTCGAGTCAGAACATACATCGGATGGCCTATTATGGGCGCTTGCCATGCATGGCCCACCACCTCCATAAACGATCCCGTCTTTGTAAGGAAATTGTCAAAGCGAAACATCAACTTCCTTGGTCGCTGCACCGCCGTCCCTAGTATGACGGGCGAATGGTCAGACGTCGCAGGCAGGCCACACCGACAAAGTACGTCTGGCCATCGTGCAAACCATTGCGGGTTTCCAAGCATCCGGTCTAATCGCCTCCAAATGCCCGCAGTCGATCGCTGCTGATTATACCATGTGAAGATCTGGCCCGTCGTCGGGATTGTAGCCAGATCGGCACTGACCAAGCATGCCTGGAACTCAGTCATGTCCTGCGTAGATGGCATTCCGCCCCGGCCCTCAGCATCATGTAGAATCGCATTAAAATCACCGAGGACTAGCCATGCATCCTCCGTACGTGAGGCGCTGAAACTCGTCAGCTCCTCCCATAAGGACTGTCTTTCCTCCCGCCGTGACTGACCATAGATGAAAGAAATGTATAACCCCTCTTTCGTGGCCATGTCCTGAACTCGACAGTGAATGGCTTGCGTCGAGAACTGGAGCACTTCAACACTCACCAGAGATGGATCCCATCCCACCCAGATGCGAGTAGCTGGCCCGTCATCATAATCAAAGAACCAAGACCAACGCGAACGAACGCCACTCGAAATTCTCCCCGCATTGGCAACCGATACTCGTGTCTCCAAAAGTCCTATCATGCTCAATCCTTCTCGTGCAATCAACTCCCCCACCGCTACCCTGTGGTCTTGCTTATTAAGACCACGCACATTCCAGGAGGCGAGCTGTATCATGGAGCAACCCAGGGTCGGGCTGCATGTGCTTCATGGCCCGTATATAGAGTCATTGCCATATCGTTACCTTCCAGTCCATCCAATACCGCAAACGAGTTATGGTCCCCGCTCCCACCCCCGCCCTCTCGCGGCCCCTGTGTCGCATCGCGAGCCGTGCTAGATTCCCCTCGAGATGGCTGCGTGGCTAGTACAATGGGTGGCTGGTCTACCGTCCCACAAGTCCTCACCACCTTTCCTTTAGCACCAACTTGGCGCCACTCAACCCCTCGTTGCTGCTGATCCTGTCGTATTAAAGGCCGCGGCATGGTGTGTACCCCGTTCCCACGCCTCACATCAATCACTTGCCGATTGATCAGGGCAACACGAGCCTCCTCCCCCTTCCCCATGGTCGAACCAGCCCTAGCCTCTTTCCCGCGTCTTCCAGCCCGATCGTCTTCCCCAGTGCCTCGCCGTGCATTACGTCGTGACCCTGGCCGTGGCAGACCTTGCTTCTTTGGGCATTGTCCATCACCGTGCGCCCAGGTGGAACAGTCCATGCATTTGGTAGGCTTCCATTCATACTCCACACGGACTGGCACCTCGCCCAACGTCCCGCCCCCATCTTGTGGAAGGCGTATAAGCAGGCGGTCCACAAAAGAGGTGTCCAAGGCCTTCATGATACAAACTCAGGCGTAGTCGATACGAGCTCGTTTTGCAGTGACCCGATCTGCAAACAGTGGCCGACCTATCCCACTTGCTACTACCCCCAAGCCATCACGCGTCCAAAACTCTCCAGGTACATTCCACAGCTTGACCCATAACGGGACCTCTTTTAACTCCTTCCGTTCAAACGACATGCCCGGACGCCATGTCTCCAAAAGTAGTGGTTGACCACGCATGAGCCAAGGCCCCCCTTCCAATACCTCGTTCATCGCATTTTCCGTGCCGAACCGGAATTTGAAGAAACCGTTAATGGTAGCCTTCACTTCAATTAGTCCCTTCCACGTAGTTCGTAAGAAACGTTCGACAGAAACAAAATAGGGTTTCTTTCCTAAGAAATACCCCACTAACGTATTCTCCCATCGGGTAAACCCCTTCTTCGCGACTTCCCATGAGCGTGCCACCACGGGAACCTCACCCATCACAAGCGGCGGAGTATATGTTAGTGCAAATCGGTGAACAGGTCCGTGTTTTGGCTGTCCCGAACCTTCCTCCTCACAATCCCGGGCTCTTTCCACATCGACCCGTACTTCGTTATCCTCAGCCTCCTGGCTATTACCAGCCCCGTCTTCAATATCATCTTTGGGTACATCACCGCCCAGAAGTAAGGCACGTCGTGGCTTCAACTGAGGTGGCGGCGTATCTTCGCGACCCCATCTCGTCCGACGATTTAGGAAAGGCGAGGCGTTTCGCAGGGTTCCTTTAAACGTGTAGCTGCCTCCCTGCCCAACCCGGACCTGTGGCTGCACCGTTTGCATCACCGTCTCCTGCTGCACCACCGGCTGCCGAGCCACCGGTTCCTGAATCTGTGGCCTCGGGTCCGCCCTCGTCTCATCCAGCCGGCCCATTAGGTCCCGGAATTTATCAATGTCAAACGACGCTGCAAATGCCGGGTACGCTACCCTCAGCGCGTCCAGGTCCGGCAGAATAGGTCCAGCCGCCGTCACAGTCCGATCCCTCAAGTCCGCACCCACCTTACCGGTTGCACCAGGGTTCGTCGTTGGGCTGTCACGATTTGGCAACCCCGTATCACCACGGCATGGCGCTGTCTCAGCATCCCCCTTCATCACCACCATGGATCCCGTCGCTGTAGCATCTCCAGATCCCATCGTTCCGCCGCCCTGAATCACCGCGACGGATCCCGTCGCTGAACACGTTTCGCGCTCATGAAACCCTAATAGGGTGGTACCTAACGTCGACTCAGCTCTGGTCATCCCCGCCTTCGTACAAGGATCGGCAGCATCGCCGATCGGCTCAGACCCTCGACAACCACCGATCGCCGCCATCCCAGATGCGCCCGTGGCAAAAGCGCCAAACCCTAGCTTGCAGCCACCTCCGTTTGTCGCACAATCACCGATCCTCGCCCCGTGACCAGTCACACCAGACCCAGTCGGCACCCCAGCACGTCGGCCACCGTCGATCAGGCCCCCAGATGCGGGGCCAGAACCATCGGAAGTTGACGCCATGGCAATCCGTTATGGATCACGTAGCCAACACCACCCGAAACCAACCCCAACGTCAAACCGTAAATCGTGTCTTCCCTATCACCCAACCACCGGCCGGCCTCCTCCTTACGGATTCGGCCGGAGACGACGATGATCGGACGTAAAGAACTTGAGAAAATTCAAATTCGCCTAGAGAGAGAAAATTCGCCTAGAGAGAGAAAATTCGCCTTGGCTTCTCGGGTTTTATCAGGGATTGTTTGGTCACTCCCCCTTAAAATGTGCGCCTTTTAAGTATGCGCTTATGAGTATCACTCCCCCTAAAACATATGCGCTTTTGACAATAAAACTACGGTAATACGCTCTTTTGAAACTCTTGCACCTTTTCTATCGATCCACGCCCCCTAAATAAAAACAATATAGAATATGAAGACCGAATATTCTGTAAAGGTAAGCGCTATTTATAATAAGTCGAACTCCCTATGAAAATCAAAACTGAAAATATAGAGTTTGCCTCCCCCAAAATAAAACTCAAGTGTCTTTTGAAATTTGAAATTGGCTCGGCCTTCTTTAAACAGTGAAGCTCAAAAGTTCTTCTTTTTTTTTTATGGCCTTTTCCTTATTTTTTTTTCATGGCCTTTTCCCTTTTTTTTTTATGGCCTTTTTTTTTTTTGGAAACAATAAAAATAGAAACAATGTCAAATCAAGAGCTTTGGAATAGTCGTGATTTGGTGTGTTTGCTCACGTCACATACCGATCACGTGTGTGGAGCAAACCGAATACCTCACGTGTCGGGTCTTGTGCGACTGCTCATCATGGCATACCGACCATACATGTGGAGCAATCGTCGTCTATTTACCATGTATGACCGGGATCCTGCAAAATAAATTATCGGGACTTTGGTACCCATTTTTGGACGGGTCCTCCCTTATTAGCAGAGAAACATTTAGGCATAATAGAATCAAGTATGAAATCATCATGTAAAGTAGTCTTTAACTTAGGAACCCAAATTCGTTTTGGACTACTTATTGTCATTTGCAATTTTGGAGTCCATACTTGATTATCCCTATATGGTTGAGAGAATGTAGATTCGGTGAATGTGTGTCTATTTGAGAATATTTTCTCTTGCGCCAGTCGCATAAGATATTTTTCGGATTTGACTTTGACTGGGTATTGTAACTAAGAATACGAGCTAATAGCATTAATAGAATCATCGATAAAAGAATCGTTTTTCCTACATTGAAGAATCACGTCATTCACAGCACAATGATTGTTTGATAGTTTATTTTTATTCAGACAATTGTTATATTTAGGCGTTTCAGCTTTACTTGAGAATTTATACTTATTGTCTGTTTTAGCTTTAGTAGCTTCTTGCTTTATCTTTGGAATTGACTTTAGGAATTTTCGGAGGAAGAATAGAGTTAGGAACAATTTGGTTTATTGTACTAGAAAATGAATTGTCTTGCTCTATTCTTTCCTGCTTTATAGGTTTAGTTGTTTGAGTTTTATGATCCTGTTTAGAAGATATATCGTTTAAAGGTTCAGGTGTTACAGGATTAATAGTTGTGGTTGTGCCCTTTTCTAAGGAATATTTGCGAAATGAATTCTCCTCTAAAAGCTTATCAATTTTTGCTCGAAACTCTTTACGTTCTGATTCCAGAAGAGAATGTAATTCAGCAATTTTGCGTTCAGTTTCTAAAGTACAACAATCTTTAGAGTTTGGTTTTGTTGACTGTATAGAATGTTTCTTGTTTGGCACGGACTCAATTGTTTGAGTTGATTTATTTAGCAATATAGTTTCTTTTATTTGGCGTTGCTCAGTTTGTCCTCGTTTAGCTAGAACATATTCTAATTCTTTAATTTTTGAATATAATTGATTTCTTTGTTCAAGGAGACTTTTGTTTTGGGCTGCACTATTTATTTTTTCATCTCTACAAGTACATAATTCTTTTGTAAGTTCGCTTATAGTTGATTCTTGTTGTGCGACCCTTGTTTTTAAGCTAGTCAACATTTCTTGTTCTATTGTTAGTTTATTTTTAACAATAGCCTTTTCTTCTAAACTCTTAACTAAGCAGTTGTAACTATTTTCTATCCTACCTTCTAAATCTTTGATTTTTGTCAAGTAGTGTAGGCTTCCATATTTTCTTTCTAGGTTGGATGTTTTTTATCGTTATCGTGTTTTTGAATTGATATTAATTTTTGATCAACGTATTCGAATATATTTTCGAATGATTAAGTTTTCAGAAGTTTAGGTATCAAAAAGATTTGTGAAATGATTTAAAAAAGAAAAAAAATTGTACCGAGAATAATTTTTGTACCGGAAAATTTTACCAGTCCAAAAAAATATTTGGTATCCAATACTTTTTCGTATGAACCGGGAACCTGTTTAAAGCAGGTGCAAAAAAATCTCGTAGCCAAAAATTTGAAATTTTAGGACTTTTTTTGCTACCTAAACCTATCGAAAGCTTTGCGGCATCGAAAATCTTTTACCGGTCATAAGTTTTCGTATGTGTATAGAATAGTTTTTCGTTTGATAAGAGGTTTTCGTATCTAAAAGTTTCGTATGCTAACTTTTACGTACTGAAGATCAGAAAGTTTTTCGTATTAACTAAAAGCGTACGGATTTCGTACGAAAGTAAGGTTTTTCGTATAGGTTTTCGTACGACAAAAAAAATGTTTTTCGTATCAAAGAATTTTTTCATGCGAAAGACAAACCCAAAAAGTTTTCGTATTGACGTCTTTTCGTACGAGAGAAAAATTATTTTTCGTATTCAAAAACCTTTTTCGTATAGAAATCTTTTTCGAATCAAAGTCTTTTTCGTACGAGAAAATAGTTTTCTTAACAGAATTTTCGTATAACAAGCAAAATATTTTTCGCACGTGTATTATTTTCGTATTGAAAGTCAAAACGTAAATAGGCTCATACGACAAAATTATATATTTTGCGTTTGCTAGTATACGAAAATATAAAGTCAAAGCGAAAAACTCAGTGAATGTGAGTGATACGAAATCCTAGTCAATGCGAGAATCAGATACAAAAATTTCCTTTTGAATGGTGCGAAAAACATTAATAAGTATCGTACGAAAACGTGAAAGTTATCATGCGAAAACTTCAAATAACAGTCGAATTTCACTTTAAGCAAAGTTAATCGATCGAAAGTGATTGTGTAATCATATCAAACACTCGATTAACATGATCGAAACCAAAATATAGTCCAATTTTGCAATTTCAGCGAAGAACACTTTGAAGATGAAATCTAATAGTTCGATCGCAGATTTGAAAATTAAGCTCAATTAATCGAATATAATCGCAATTAACATATATCAAATGATTCGCAAACAGTTTTTCGTTCATTATCATGCAAAAACAGCAATCAAATATCATATGAACATCAAGCGAAATGATTTTGGCGCGAAGAACACCTACGAAAAACAAATTTCAGCAACCAAAAATTGATCAATTCACACGATTTTGGCGCTGATACCAATTGTTAGGTCCGTTTTTAACATCCAACGATGAACTTGAGCATAGATTCAATCGAAATTACCTTGAAGATGATCGAGCGGAAGCATTTGGGTAATATTCAATTAAACCTTCATTAATCACAAACTTTCTCTCTACAATAAGCCTTTCTCTCTCTACAATTCAACCCTAATTATGATAATGGTGAGAGAGAGTTTCTAGTGAGAGAAAGCTAAACTCAAGTTGTGTGCTAATCACACATACTTGCCCTATATATACCAATCAATATTGGTATATTTGCATTCTAGTCCCTAACTATACATATATTACAATTTACTCCCTAGACAAAGATAACAACATTATTGAACACTATAAAATATTTCCAACAAGGTCCCTAAACTATTAGATAATTACACACTTGGCCCAATACTAAAGATAGCTTACAAATAGAACACAACTAAAGTATCTTCTACAATCTCCCCCTTTGTGTTCTTCGTTGAAGAGTATGGCTATCTTCGTCGGGCGAAGAAGGATTTCCTGAAGCCGAGTGCTACTTCATAACCTCTGATTAAATTTCGCAAGTCGAGCCTTGCCTGTATTAAGCTTGCCGCTTTCTCGGTCAGGATCCTTGTGTCGTTGATTATTTCAGCGACGTTATCATCTTCGGCTTGTCATGCATCTAGTATCTCGTCGAGGACCTTCTTCAGCTTGTCACGGATAATTTTGAGGGTTCCATCAGAGAACTTCTCAATTTCTGAAGGGAACAACACCCGTTTCGAGCTTTCGAAGTTCAGGTACACAAGGGATAGCTCTGGTTCTGCGAAGATGTAGCTTTCTGGGTATGATTCCAGATCCAGATCAGTGCCTACTATGTTTGGCCTGACGAGATTGACCTTCCTTGCGTTGCTCTCCAAAGAGATTTGAAGGTCTTGAGCAGTGTAGAACTTGATTTGCCTCAACATGTATCGCTTGATTGTCTCGAACCCCAGGCGATACTTGTATTCCTTCAAGGTGAACTTTCTGTACACTCCAAACATTTGAAGTATGTCGCCTGGTTCGATGTCGGCAAGATCAGCTTCTGACAGCCGTTCTGTTGAGCAGTCTTTACGAGCGACCGTGTAGATAGGATAGTTCGTCTTCCCGACATTATAGTGCTCGACTTCTATAATGTCTGCGAACGGATCCTTTGATCGTTGAACTCTCCTATTGTATCCATCTCGGGGAGGCCCTATTTTGGTGTGTGCCAGCATGTAGAGATGCCCGACTGCCGCTGTCCCCGTCAGATGCGTGAGTCCTCTGAGGTCTAGCTCGTTCAACTGCTTGATGTTCTTCTCACTCCGCCATTTATTCTTCCTGATTTCCTCTTGAAAGGGAGCTAAGATCCTTAAGTTGTCCCATGGCGTGTCTTTCTTGGAAGTTCCACGAGTCAGATTTTCAGGTTCTCTGACTCGCATCTCTATTGCCTCTGGGAGTCCTGCAGGTTCTTTGTCGTATCTTTCTCCTTCTTTCAATTCAGCGGCAGTGAAACAGAACATCTGCATGGAAGCTCCCCTTAGCTGTGTTCTAGCAATGTAGATTCTGTGGAAGGCGGCTTCTTCTTCTTCATCCAGCTGAATCCAATCCCTCAAGATGTATTCATCGATGTAGTCCTTGGGATTAGATGCAGTTGGAAGTGAAGGTGGTAGGTTATCGGTAGATGGTGGTGGTGGTAGAGATGATGATGATGGTGGAGGTGGTGGTAGAGATGATGATGATGATGGAGGTGGTGGTAGAGATGACGATGATGATGGTAGAGGTGGTGGTAGTTGTGATGATGATGACGGTGGTGGTTGAGACGATGATGAAAGTGGTGATGGAGGTATTGATGGTGTCGTTTTGGATGGTGGCGGTTGAGAGGATGACGTAGGTCGAGCCGACGAGGTGGTTGCTGATGATCATCCTCGTCTCGACCTTGTGGTTGGTGGAGTTGGTTGTGGTGTGACCCTAGCTCTCTTGCTGCTCTCCCCCTCAGGACGATCGTCGGGATCGTCATGTCTTCGTTTTTGAGCTGGGGGGTCTTCACGGCAACGAGTTTGCTGGTGGGTCATCAAGTGGAGAAGCTCCTGCAGATCAGGCGTGAGGGTTTCTGTCTCAGAAAGAAGACGAGACAGAAACAGGTCACGGAGCTCTCCTATGGTCATTGAGTAAGGGTTGGGTGGTGTTTGGGTAGGCTGTGTCAGTGGGGATATGGGGAGGGGTAACACAGGTTCTTTAACCAGTGGGGCTTTCCCTTTGTCCCTTGTAGCAGCCAGAATGGCGCCTTGGACTTTTTCCGAAATAGTTTCGTCTATTTTTTCGGAAAATTTGGAAAAGGCGGACTCCAGGCACTGGTGAAGATATTCCTGTGTCACGAAGGGTAACCTGACAGAGCCACTAAAGCGTTCTGTCGTCACAATATCGGAAAAGATGTCCGATGTGTGGCCAACCGTCACCGAAGTGATAGCGGGACTTGTAAAGACGGGGCCACGAAGGCTTCCCGTTGACATTCGCCGTGAGACAAGCTCAGGCAAATGGCCCGATGGCACGGTTGTTGTGATGTTGGCCGTGTCGGGGCTTCCTTCTGATCCTCGCGGCACATCAGCTGTGGATGTGGCTACGGAAGTTCTGACTTGGTCACGAAGACCAAGTGTGGACGGGGTAAAAAGTGTCTGTGTCCTAGAAAAATCAGAAAATGTAGGAATAGTGGACACTAAACTCGATGTGATTTCAAGAATGGTGGTGGATGGGGGTTGCGTTCCACCTTCTTCAATATCTGCTGCTTTAGAAGGAAGCAGAGATAGCGTACGTGGTTCCCCGTGTGTTTGTGAGACGATCGTCTGTTGGGAGACGACCGAATGGTCAAGGTCGGGTTGTGCTAGCACCGTTGCCCCAGATGCGGTGACTTCTACCCGGAAGCTGAACGTATCAGCCTCTATTCCTACGGGGGTTGGGGACGGAATGTTTTGTGAGGATGGGGTGGTGACCACGGCCGTCTGTATTTGAGTCACCAACTCTTCAGACTGGGTGTGTTCTGAAGAGGGTGTTGGAGAATGGGGAGCCCGGTTTATTGTTCTCTCAGGACCCTCACTCACTCGTAGGTTTGTCCCGGGGTTAGTTTCTGGTGGGTTGTCCAGAAACGTAGGGAGTGGTCTCTGATTTGCTGCGCAATAGGTCAAAATTGATTCCCTTGTGGCCAGTTGAAGAAGCGGCTCGGGGATCGGCATCGGTCGACCCATCCATTTTGGCTCCGCCTTAGCTTTCTGGAGGAGTTTGAGCTTTGGCGGGTCGTAGTCTTTGTCGCTCGACCTTGTTGGTATCTCCAGATGGATCGCCATAAAATGCTTAATGACGAGGGGAAACCATCGAAGGTATGGAATACATTTGGTTCGTTTGGCTTGCCCCCTCGTTTGATCTTGGTCTTCTAGATCGTTCCAGAGTAGATGGGTGAAATTGTAGCGTTTGTAGAAGACCAGGCCGTGGAAGATGCGCAAGATTGTTAGATTCCCTTTATCAAAGCCGGTGTGTTTCGGGGATAAACACTTGTTGACCAGCCCGAAGAGAGTCTTCCAGGGATATGGGATTTTTCCTAATTGGAATGCTGAGAGGCTAGCTAACGGAGGTGCGTGACCCATCAGCAGCATATCTTTCAGAAGCTCTTGCTCAGTGGGAACCTCCTGATATTCCTCATAGATAGGAAGTTGAAGCACGCGTTGAAGTAGGTCTTGAGTGATCACCACTGTTGTGTTTGCAAGCTGGGCTTCAAAGAAAATAGAGTTGTCCCGTTCAATCCTTCGTTGCACGGTGGCCAGAATTGTTGTAGGTACACCATTGGCACCGGAGTTGTCATATTGAAGGCGGACCACAAAGGATGCCCTCTTAGGATGGATGTGATTATTGGATCGGGACATTTGAGTGTTTCGGGATCGAGTTGAAAATTGTTGTCCCGAACGTCAAGCCATTTATGTGTAGGATATATTTCTTCAATAGACGCCATGTAATTCTGTCAAAAAAAAATGAAAGTCTGTCAATAGTACTAGTTTTGGAGCAGGAGTACAAATTTTTTTATTTTTTTTTTGTTGAAAAGTTGTACTAAATTGTTGGAAAAGAAAAATTAAAAGTGTGTTGTTCGGAAAAATTTATTTACTTATGTGAGTCAAAATATTTCCAAGTGTTAGCGTTTGAAAAATTCCAAGTTTGAATACTGTAGAGTTCGAAATTCAACATATAGAATATTTCGTCTAATGGACTGTTTCGTTCGAAAATATTTTTCGTTGAAAAAAAAAACTATGTCAAAGTATCAAAAATGTTGTATTCGAAAACATTTTCCGTGCAAAAAATTTTCAAAGTATGAAAATTAGAGCGTTCGAAAATGTATTTTTCATTCGAAATCTATTTGTTAAAAAATTTTATCGTTCGAGAATTTTCTAATTGTGAAAACTATAGTGTGCGAAAAGGTTAGACATTCGAAAAATCATTTGTACAGTTTTTCGTATTAGAGGTACTGTAGCGTTCGAGAAATGTGATTCGTGCGAAAAACCCTTTGTAAACTTTTTCGTTCAAAAGAACTGTAGCATTCGAAAAGTTATTTAAAAACTTTTTCGTATAGAGTTTCTGTAGCGTTCGACAAATGGCTTTTGTTCGAAAAACGCTATGTAAACTCTTTCGTATGGAGTACTGTTGCGTGCGAGAAAAACATTTTTCGTGCGAAAAACCAGTGGTAAAAGTTTTCGTATAGAGTATTGTCACGTGCAAAAATTTAAAGATTTTGTACGACAATTATTAAAATATTCATACGAAAAATATCGCACTGTTGCATACGAAATCCCTTTGTCGAATTAAATGTGCGTACGGAATCTCGCCAACAAAGACCCATACGAAATCTTTGAAGGGAAGGTATTTTCGTACCCAAAACAGAGGATTTTTGGCATGAAAACAGAGGAAAACAGAGTAAATTTATCGAAAAAAACAGGGGAATACGACGATAGATACGAAAATCTTTCATGCGAAAACTGCGTGCGACAAACTTTTGCGAGGAGCATTCGATACGAAAACAAATTTTGAACTCAAAAATGTCGATTAAGCGGTAAACGAGAGCTAAGATGATGATGCTTTCGTAAAATCAACGCATTTTAGATGAATTCGCTCCTATTAAAACACGTATTGAAAGCATTTAGAGTTAAATCAACAATTTGCGATTTTAAAATCGGATTTTAGGTCAAAACTATGGAAATCATAAATTAAAGTTGAAATCGAATGACATATTGAAACAAAATCTGTTTCCTTACCAATCGATGATGTTTAGAGGATGTTCTGAGGCTTGTATTCGACTAATCGAAGATGAACCGTGCGAAAAAATTTTAGAGAGAGAGAGAATAAAATTTGGTTTTCGTATCGCTTACTGTGAAAACTAATTTCTTTATTCTCTTTTTCGAATGCACAGTAAGTATGGTAAATTACAGAATAGGCACCGAAATGAGAATATTCTCTTTTTGACCTTTATTCATATTTTCATTTAGCAAATAGTATCCTTTGTACGTTGATCCTCCATAACAGAGAACCTCCATAACCAGCGTGGAACAGATAACTGCTTGTAATATAGAGGTAAGGAAAATAATGGAGGTTCTGGAGGTTCTCTGTTATGGAGATAACTGCGTGGAACAGATGGCAGTGGCCGGGACGTTTCACGCTGGAATATATGGAGATTAGTCGTCTATTGCCAAAGGTTTATCCGGGGGAACATGATTCCTTTGTTTGGCTTGCATCGAAATCTGGATTGTTCTCAACGTCGTCTGCATACGAAGCTCTACGCCCACGACAAGTACCAGTCTTATGGGCTGCCCTATTTGGATGTCCGCTGCGTATTCCATGTTTTGAATTTATACTTTGGCTGGCGGTTAGGGAACGCTTGGCGACTAGAGACAAAGCTTGGGTGGCGGACATCGCGAATTCGAGTGCTTGTCTCCTTTATGATGGATCGTCAGCTGAGTCGGTTAGGCACATTTTCTTTGATTGCGAATTCTCTCGACGATGCTTGCATTTACTCCGGCTTAAAACGGGCTGGAGCTGGCCATATCGAGATTGGCGCCGGGGTTATTTTTGGGCGGCTAAGAGGTGGCGAGGACAGCAATCTCCACCATGCGGTAAATAGGCATCTTCTCTCCTCGGCTGTGTACAACATTTGGTATGAACGTAATCGACGTTGGCGGGATAATATTCAGCGTACCCTTGACCAGATAGTTGCTGAGATTATTTGTACTATTTGCATGCGGTTCTGTACGTTACATGCACGTTTTGATCTGCAGCTTGCGGCATTACGTAGAATTTGGAAGGTAGCATGGTAGGTGTGTGGTTTCTCACGCAGCATGAGTATGTTCATGTGCGTTTCTATTTATATTAATATAACGTGAAATTTACCCCAAAAAAAAAAACAATGGGGCAGATGAGGATGAAACTCTAAATATTCTGCCGAGGTCTACGCCGGCCAGTGCCACCCCGAAGAGGAAATAACAGAGCTCAGGCGAGCATCAATGGGAATGCCCATAACCAACGGCCCCCGAGGAAATCTGCTCACTAAGGGGTCAATGTACAACCAGGGGTCCTTCCAAACCCAGATATCTCTACCGTTCTCCACCCGAAACTGAATCAGCGGACGCAACTCACTGCGCAGCTTGAGAAGCTTCCTCCAACTCCAAGAGGTATTATCCGACGACGTGCACTACCAAACGACCTGCGGTGAAGTCGCTCATGAAAAATCCAGGTCACCCAAATAGACTCCTCGTCGCGCTTGATAATACTCCAAATGTTCTTCATCATCAGAGCCTTGTTGTCCACCTCAATAGAGCGAATACCAAGGCCCCCTTCCGCGGCAGGCAAGTAAACCTCCTCCCACGCCACCTTAGCAGCCGAGCCCGCCCATAAGAATGAACGAAACTTCTGCTCAATAGCCCGGATGACACCCTTGGGCAGCAAGAAAACCCCGGTCCAATAGAGATAAAGCGCTCCTAACAAGTTGGCAGGAGCACAACAAGATATGCTGGGAGGGGACTATTAGGACTCCTGAGCAGGTTGTCCATCTGGTGGTTCATTCTGCTTCGCTGCGACTCTCCACTCTTCCATCGAGGTGGGCGCTGCAGAACCGTGATGTTCGCCGCCTTTGGCGTGTTGCTTGGTAGTTGCGTTTTTTGTTTCTTGTTGTTGTGTTTGGTCTGTTGGCTGTTGTTGGTTTGTCCTTGGTTGGGCTTGTTGTGGTGTGTCCACTTGCTGTTTTGTGTGTGTCCTTGCCTTGGGTTTTGGATGCTTGTTTTGGCAGGATGCTGCCTGTGGCTACCTTGAGGCCTGTCTCTTGGTGGCTGCGTTGTACATTCTCTGTTCTTCTATGATATGACCGATTCCCCAAAAAAAAAATGATCTTGTATAAGACATTGCAACAGGAAATCGGCCTGTAATCACCCACATGCCTAGGCGAAGTCCTCTTAGGAATGAGAGTGATAAGAGTACTGTTCACGCCCTTGAGGAGATGCCCACTAGTAAAGAACTCACGAACCGCCGCCGTAACGTCCTCCCCAATAATCGTCCAGGCTGCCTTAAAGAAGGCAGCAGTATATCCGTCGGGACCAGGCGCCTTATCGTCCGCCAGGAGAAACACCACATCCCGAATCTCCTTGTCCTCCACTCGCCTAATGAGCATGGCCGCATCCTCATGCGAAATGGTACTCGAAGTGTACTGTCGAACCTCCTCAACCTCCACAGGAAGAGCCCGAGCAGATTGCCTCAAAATCTGCTGGTAATAGCCGATGAGCTCGTCTCGAATCTGAGCCTCTCCTTCCACCACCAACCCCTCATCGTCTTCAAGGGTGAAGACGTGATTGGTTGCCCGACGCATCTGAACCTTCTTGAAGAAAAAGGCTGAGGATTGGTGTGGCGGCCCTCATTTTCTAATTAAGATTAGTGGCGGATTTCCGCAACGAAAGCCGCGGAACACCCATTTTACAAAAACTTTTTCATATAATAAAATTATATTATAGTAAACATGGGTTACAAAATCGTATATTTACAAAGGCCATAGCCCCAAAATATCAAAATGCCCTAACGCCGCTCCACAGGTCTTCATCCATGTACAGCCCTGCCCTCAAAAGTCCGTGGAGTCACCGCCATCAGCCCACCTCAGTCGCGACGTACCTCGACGTCGGACTCGATAGTACCTACAACACGTAAACACTGAGCTATCGCCCAGTAGGTGAAAATATGCGTGAATGCAGCGTGCTCTCAGATCCCGTTCCTCAAACACCTCACAATATATGCACGCTCGACTTTTTCCTCTCGTCCCAACCTATCGTATACCATACGTCACATCAGGGCCTTAGGCTAGACTAAGCACCACGCGCGCACAATACAATACAGAGTCAGGAGCCCGCGCTCGGGTAGCCACACTAGTAGTGCATCTGGACGATCACGCCAAACATCCTCCCACTAGGTCGCTCCCTCCCGAGTTTCCTCCTGCTCAAGCGGCAGCCTATGCTGGCAGTGCACCTGAACGATCACGCCAGGCATCCTCCTACCAGGTCGCTCCTTCCGCTAATCATCCGACGGTTTGCACCTCAGACTGCGCTCCAACGCAACTGAGTAGACGAATCGATCACGTCCGTCTCCCGTCTGGTGCCTCAGTCCTAACCTCATAACTCCATTACGAGTCGACGACCAACATTGGTCACATTCTACCCCGCTCGTAGACACTATACAGTGTCACCGCGTCAACACGGTCAACATCCCTCGCACTGATATGGAATGCAAGTGTAGTGCAAATAAAATGCAGTATAGAACTGAAAATAACTTTTTCCCTCCTTGTTAGCCAGTTCTCCTTTTTTCAAAAATGTCCTCTCTGTTCTTTTTCTTTTTCCTTCGTTGTTGTTTTTCACTTAATTGGGTGTAAATATACTTTGGAGTGATGATAAGTGGGTGACAAGGAGGTGACGTGTCTTTCCTGTTTAACTAAGAAATGTCTTACCCGAAAATACCTTACCCGAATTTTCGGGCTTAACCTTGAAGCTTGCCATCACCCGAATTTCACCCCTTTTCATTCATTTGTATTATTTTCGGGTGCTCTCTTTTATTACTCATTTGTACTTTTCACCCGAATTTCGGCCCTATCCTTCTTTCACATAATATCAAAATTTTCTAAATCATTTCACTATTTCATTAATTACATCAAAATCCCGTATTAAATTTTTTTTACGGGTATTACAATTGGTCACCATCCTTTTTTTTTGGAGGAAGTCCCATTTAAAAATAAATATAAATTTCCGTTGCCGGGAATCGAACCGGGGTCTCCTGGGTGAAAGCCAGATATCCTAACCGCTGGACGACAGCGGATCTTATTGGTCACCATCCTTAAGCCAAGCCAACTTAGCCCGCTGAGAGAGAGCAGAATGTTCCATCTCCACAGCACGCGCAAAGAGAGCCCGACAACAACGCAACAAATCAACGAGCAGATCCTCCTCAGGAAACTGAGAAGAAAGAGCCTGGGCAACCTCCAAGAACAGCCGCGCCTCCTCGACATTCCTGGCAAGATTACCCTTCCTTCGACGCAGCTCCCTCAAGGGTTGTTTCAAGCCTCTAAGCTTCTGGGTAACCGAGTACATAAGGGTACCCCACACTCTAGCCCTCCAGCCACGATCGACCAGCTCCGAAAAGAGGGGATCCTTAGTGAGAAAATTATCAAACCTGAAGCAAGACTTCCTGGCAAACCCGTCATCCCCTTCCAAGACAAGAGGCGAGTGAACAAAAGTCGCGTTAAGACAACTACGATATCGAACAAGGGGAAACCTAGAAAACCAAGTAGGGTTCCCCACAATGCGATCCAACCGCCTCCATATGCCCCTCCCCGCCCTCTGCTGATTGTACCAAGTGAAGAATTGGCCAATCATAGGAAGGGTAGTAAGATCCGCAGATGTAAGGCAAGACATGAACTCCAAACACTCAGCTGAGACTGGAGACCCCCCTCTAGCCTCATTGGCCTCAATCACCGCATTGAAGTCCCCCATAACGATCCACGGGACCTCCAAACGAAGTTCAGCCATGGCGATCAATTCCCCCCAAAGGACAGCGCGCTCCTCCCGCGTGTTCTTGCCATAGACGACGGTGACAAAGAAGGGAGAGAGTTCAGCAAGCGAATGCACCTTGCAGTGAATTGCTTGCGTCGAGCACCCTTCCACAGAAACCCGAAGAAAGGAAGGATCCCAGCCAACCCAAATACGATTGCCAGGCCCAATATCATAGTCGAAAAACCACTGCCAAGTATCCCGAACCCTAGACGAAGTAAGGGTAGCATTGTGGATGGCCACCCTCGTCTCAACCAAACCCACCAAACAAAGATTGTGCCGGGAAATAAAATCACGGACTGCCCGGCTGTGCTCCCACTTATTCAGTCCGCGCACGTTCCAGACTCCGACCGGGATCATGGATCACCCCCGGGGAGGGCTGCAATGCAATCAGGGCCCGGTAAAGCAAGCAATCCATCCTCTCCCACAGTCTGAAGAATCGAGAAAAAATTCAGCGGGTCAGCATCATCCAACCTCTGATGGCCCCCTCTATCCCGAGCCGACCTAGAGACATCCACTCTCTCTCCCTCCCCTTCCCGAGAACTCTTCGTGAATGACGAGCTCGGGATGTCCCCCAATAAAGTATCACCAACCCTTTCCATTCCTTTCTCCACCATCGCTGTCTTCCCCTTATCCCGTCCCCTTCTCTGTCCCACCACCTTCTCGCCCCTATTCGCCCCATCTTTGCGTTGGGGCTGCTGCCGTCCCTTCTCCTCCGTCCCGCGGCCCTTAGTCTTATACTGACCCATCGCTCCAACGCGTCGACTGGCAGTCCTTGGACATACCTCCAGAGAATGTCCAATAGTCTGACAACCCGAGCACTTCGGCGGACGCCACTCATACTCCACTGATACCCTAATACGCCCCGACGAGCCCCCTTCCTGAGATGGAACCCTAATATTGAAATGCTCAATATAGGGTTCAGCCACCCTCTTCATCACACAAACCCGCGCAAAGTCAATACGGGTCATAGACGTGGTGATCGAGTCAGTGAAAAGGGGACGACCCACAGCACTAGCCACAATACCCAGACCCTCCTGCGTCCAATACTCACTTGGCACGTTCCATAGCTTAATCCAGAGCAGTATCTCCTCGGGCTCCTTCTTGTCAAAGGACATCCCAGGCTTCCACACCTCCAGAAAAAGTGGTTGCCTTTGAAGAATCCACGGACCCCCCTCGAGGACTGCGTTCATAGCATCAGCCATGCCGAATCGAAAGCGAAAGAACCCGTTACTCATCGCACGAACCTCAACCACGTGCATCCATGTCGAACGTGCGAACTTTTCCACAAATGGAAAGAAAGGACGCCTGCCCAGAAAGTAACCGACAAGCGAGTTCTCCCATCTAGCAAACCCTTTGCTAGCAACATCCCAAGAAGGGCAGACCTCAACGATCCCTTCGACCTCAGTGGGTGGCGTGTAAGCTAGCAAGATCGCTGGCCTTTACCTCCATGCAAACCCTCCCTATTACTACCCTCGACGGTAGCATCACAAAAAGACCTATCACGCCGGGAGTAAGTCAAGTTCTCAGTGGCAGCCCCTTGTCCAACCTCTTTCCCAGAATCAAAGGTTCTCACAGGTCCAGAGGTAGCCCCTTGCAGCATGTCATCATGTGCGCTCTTCTCATCAGCCTGTGAGGAACACGCAAGAACCTCCCCCCAAAACGACTCCAAATCCTTCTCCGACCCATTAGTTTGGATAGCAGTACCATCCCTCTTATTCCCAGCAGTAGAACGTGGACGTAGAGGTGTGCCCGGTTGAACCAGCGCACATCGGTTCGACTCAATATTAGGGTCCCGAAGTGGCTGAAACGTCCTCCACCCAGCCCTAGGCCTGCGCCTATCAGCAACCACCATAGCCTCGCGAGCCCCGTTCATTTCAGCACCCTTAGCATTCGCAGCATGAGCAACACCCGCCTTAGCCACCTTCTCCGCAGCCTTAGTAGCTACCCGCGTCTCAGCTACGGAGCCCGCAGCGTACTCAATAACTGCACACTCCATACCCTCTTGAGGTATCTTAGCTGCCACCTCCCTACCCACCATAGGGTCAGCCACCTCTCTTCCCACCATAGGGTTGAAAGCCACCGGCCGATGAAGAATTTTCACCCAAAAGGTTAGTCCCGGGAAAATCCAAAACAACATCAAGAGGACCAGCCGTGGATCCCTCCGCCCCCACCCGCGGTCTATTCCCACCTGAAGCAACAACTCCGGCCGCCGTACAAACCGCGGAGCAGTCCAAACCAGCCATATTTTGCCTAACCGAAGAGCCATCCGCCCCATGAACCCTCTTGAGAAGGGCTTCAAAGGCAGCCACGTCAAACAACCGGTTGAAGTCCGGAATGTTACGTCCCATCGTCCCAAAATCCGGTGAATGGCCCAAGAAGTCAGCCCCCAACGTCGATGAAGAAGCCACCGACCCACATGAAGAAGAACTCGAAGCCATGAAGGTAAGGAGACCTAAACCCTAGCACCCCGGTCACAAACCTCACGCCACCCAGCCTTGACCTTCTCCGCCGTCCCAGCTCAGCCCCGAAGCCCCAAAAACAACCGCAATATCAAAGAAGAAGAAACGCCGCCGAGAAAGAAGGAAGAAGATGAAAGGTCTTTTAGGGTTTTTGAACGAAACCGCGAAGACCCAACGTTCCAACCCACCGGAGCAGGCCCCACCACCACCAGCGCCGCCCTAGCACACCAAACAACCTTCGCGCAAATCCACCGAACCAGCTCCGGCCACTTCCGCAAGCTTTCACTTGGAGAAAACCCTAGAGAAGGCCAAGAGGTTGCCTTCCAAACGCCGTCTGATCCCGGCGATGGAGGCCGACGGGGACGTCGCCGGCGTCAACACGGATGAAGTAAGGTACGTCGCTTGGATGGGGAATCGAGCTTGGCCGCCGAGAAGGAAGGAAGAAGATGAAAGGGTTTTAGGGTTTGGATGGTAGAGAGAAAATGCTAGAGAGAGAAAGAAGAGAGAGAAAGTTGCTTGGTAGTTTGTTTGTGTCCTTCTGTTTCGAGCCCTTTTGTACAATGTAAAAACCTCTTTTGGTATATGAATATATATTTCGTTGACTTTTATTCGTCTTCTTTCGTGGAATTTCATTTGGTGATATATGAGTTGATATTGACGCCTTGCGTTTATTGAGAAACGTGGCGGCTGTTGAGCCATCGACAAGGGTCGGGGCGTGACATATGTGGTATAATTGCCTAAGTGAATATTTATCGAAAGAGGGGTATAAAATCATCAAACTTGCAACTGCATATTTATGAAAAGATCTAGAAGTTAATTTATCATCATTGCAGTTTATGTTGATGATATCAACATAATTGGAACTCTTGAAGAGATATCAAAAGTTGTTAATTATTTGAAAAAGGAGTTTGAAATAAAAGATCTTGGTAAAATAAAATTTTGTCTTGGACTGCAAATTCAATATTTAAAGAATGAGATATTCGTACATCAAGAGAATTATACGAAAAATGTATTGAAAAGATTTTATATGGATAAATCGCATCCTTTGGATAGTCCAATGATTGTTCGATCTTTAGATGTGAATAAACATCAATTTAGAGACGGTTATGTGAGTCTATATCCTTGGTTATGCTTACTTTTACTAATGATTTGCTGGTGTTTTAAGATGCGGATTGCACATCGGTGGGTATACTCAAGGAGGGCTTGGATTTCTTTGCTGATCTGTCAGGCCTGCGGGCCAATCTGGGGAAGAGTGAGATGTTTGTCTCCAAGAGGGCTGAACGCCTAATTCCATCGTTGCAAGCTATAATGGGTTTCCAGGTGGGAGCCCTCCCTGTTCGTTACTTAGGGGTCCCTTTGATCACATCTAAGTTAACACTCCAGGACTGTGCGCCGTTGCTTACGAACGTGGATCGTCGATTGGGGTCGTGGTTGAACCGGTCGCTTTCGTATGATGGGCGACTTCAGCTCATCAAATCGGTACTTCTTTCGCTCCACGTATATTGGGCTGGTGTTTTCCTTTTACCTAAAGGAGTCATTCGGGGAATGGAGACGCGAATACGCAAATTCTTCTGGGCGGGGTCTACGTCAAAGGTGGCATGGGCGGATGTGTGTCTACCTAAGGCGGAGGGTGGTCTTGGACTTAGGTCGATTGAGACCGATAACCGAGTATTCCTTATGCGTCAGTTCTGGAGTCTTTTGAGTGATGATGGGCAGTCCATTTGGGCCCAATGAATTCGCCAAATGCGGCTTCATAATAAATCTATTTGGAGTATTTAGCCTTCGGCCCGGGCGGCCTGGAGTTGGAATAAGCTTTTGAAGGTTCGCCCGCAAATAAGGCCGCTACTATCATTTCATATTGGCAATGGGGACTCGTTCTGGCTGTGGACTGATCCATGGCTGTCGACAACTCCTCTTGCTGATCGTTACCCAAGAGGACCTATGGTGATGGGGCTTCCTTTAGACTCGCGCCTTAGTCGGGTTATTAGTGGGGAAGGGTGGAGGTGGCCGGGTCGATCGACTATGGAGTATTTGGAGATTTCTAGGATGCTTCCTGCCATTTCCCCTACTGCCGGTGATTTGTATAAGTGGCTAGGAACATTGGATGGACGCTTCTCATCCTCCTCGGCAAGGGAAGCGATCCGGGCTCGGCAGGATACAGTTGTCTGGGCTAACCTGTTTGGAGGATCGGTCTGCATACCTCGTCATGATTTTATTCTCTGCTTAGCTATTCGCGAGCGGTTAGCTACTAGGGATAAACCATGGATTGCAGCTAAGGTGGGATCTTCGGCATGTCTCTTGTGTGACACATCTAGTTTAGAGACGGTTTATCATTTATTTTTTGAATGCGCCTTTTCCAGAAGGTGTATGACTCTTATACGTTCACGTTTGAAGTTCTCATGGCCATATAGAGACTGGAAGGCTGGTATCACTTGGGCCGCGCGTCGCTGGAGAGGACGGCACATTGCTTCGATGGCTTACCGACATGTATTGGCTTCGCTGGTTTATCACATTTGGATGGAGCGTAATCGGCGGTGGCGGGAGGGGAGTAGGAGGCTTCCTGAGAGTATTGTTGCAGATATCATATGTATTTTTATTTTACGCCTTAGTACGATATCTAGGAAGTATGATCTTCAGGCCAATGCTATGTGCCGTGTTTGGCGTATTGCATGGTAGTGTGCATGAGTTATGTCATGCTTCTTTGTACCTTTTTACATTTAGTGAATTTTCCCCCAAAAAAAAAAAGATCCATTTAGACATTGTGAGACCTATTGTAGTGTTCGCGTCTGAGGGAACAAGAGCCATGGCTGGTGATGGGGGATTTTAACTCGATGGTGGACCCCGATGAAAGTCGGGGGGGAACACCCAACCTGGGCACCTGTGCGGATATGCTGGCATGCTTCACGAATGCGGACCTCACTCAGCTACCTCGTGTGGGGCCTTTTTTTTACCTGGTATAACCAGCAGAGTGGTCCTGCAGGTATATGGCGTAGATTGGACAGGATGGTGGCAAACCCGGATGGTTTTCACGTTTCATGATGCAACGATATCGGTGCGGACGACCTGCCACTTCAGATCACTGCCCTTTGGTATTACAGCACAAGAGACGAGGCAACCATGCGGGACGTGCTTCAGGTTTGATAACTTTTTAACACGTGATCAACGATTCCTTCCGCTGGTTAAGCAGATTTGGGCAGCACGTGGGGAGGGATACATGATGTACACGGTGGTCAAACGTTTAAAAGTGCTAAAACACCATTTCAAGATCATGCGTCGTGCCAAAGGGGATCTTAATATGAACGTGGGCGATGCTAAACGATACCTTGAGGTAGTACAGGAATTCGCAGATCTCTATCCACACGAGGCGCGCTTTCATGCCCTGGAACGCCAATGTCGTGAGCTCTATGCTCGAGTGGTGGAGATGGAGCAATCGACCTTATTACAACGAGCGAAATTGGAATGGCTCAAAGATGGCGATCAATGTACATCTTTTTTCTTCAAAAAGGTGGCTTTAAGGCGGGTGGTCAATCGAATCTTCAGCTTTGAGGGCCCGGCGACTGAGGTTCTCGAGGGGGAGGATCAAGTGAGGGAGGAGCTTATTTGGTTTTATCAGACACTTTTGGGCCAGTCCATGCGGACTACACCCCTGGAGGTGGCAGCCGTTAACCCATATTTGCCTCACAAGCTGCCTGGAACGACCGCGGCCGAAATGATACAGCCTGTGACGCCACTTGAGATCAAGCGTGCGTTGTTTGCAATCAACGATAACAAAGCCCCTGGACCAGACGGATTTACATCGGCCTTCTACAAGAGCGCCTGGGATATTGTTGGTGCGGATATTGTTTATGCGGTGCAGGTTTTTTTCAGTACAGGGTATCTATTGAAGGAGCTAAACAACACTTTGATTACACTTATACCAAAGAAGGATTCGCCTCGCATGGCTTCTGACTTTCGACCAATTGCATGCTGCAATGTCCTATACAAGATTATATCTAAGGTGATTGCAAACAGGCTAAAGGAGTGTCTGTCATCGTTGGTTCATCACACGCAAACAACATTTATTCCTGGGCGCCGTATTGCGGACAACATTTTATTAGCACAGGAGATTTGTCATGGATACAAGAGTGCTAGTTTGCCAGAGAGAGTTGCGTTTAAGGTCGATCTAGCAAAGGCCTACGACAAAGTCGAGTGGGATTTCATCCTCGCCATTCTCGAGTCTTGAACTTTCACCCCGATCTTTATGGGATGGATACGTAGCTGTTTGACGACGACTCGGTTTTCTGTCAACATCAACGGTCGGGCGGAGGGTTTCTTTGAAGGAAGACGGGGATTGCGATACCATACCTATTCACGCTTGTTATGGAAGTTTTGCATGGTATCCTCACTACCATGACTTGTCAGGACAACGATTTTCGTTTCCACTGGCGATGTGACACTATTTCTCTGTGCATGTTGACGTTTGCCGATGACTTACTTCTTTTCTCTCATGCGGACACTGCTTCGGTGAGGATTCTCAAGCAGGGACTTGATATGTTTGCGGGACTCTCAAGCTTGAGTGCAAACTTGCAGAAAAGTGAGATGTTTGTATCTCGTAGGGCTGAAAGGAATCTATCTGCGCTACAGGCCATTATGGGATTTCAGATTGGATCGTTACCGGTAAGGTATTTGGGAGTCCCTTTGATCACGTCACGGCTGACCACTCAGGACTGCGCACCTCTCCTAGCCAACGTGGATCGACGGCTGGGATCGTGGCTCCACCGATCTCTTTCTTATGCAGGAAGATTACATCTTATTAAATCGATATTGCTCGCGCTGCATGTGTATTGGGCTGGCGTATTCCTCCTTCCCAAGGGAGTTATACGGGAGATTGAGAAACGAATACGTAAATTTCTGTGGGCTGATTCTACATCAAAGGTTGCATGGGCGGATGTGTGCCTTCCTATGGCAGAGGGTGGGCTCGGTATCCGATCAATTGAGGTAGATAATCGAGTCCTTTTAATGCGACAGTTGTGGAGCATCCTGAGCAGGGACCCTCAATCTATATGGGCCCAGTGGGAAATCCATCTGGACCATTCGACCGTCGACGAGATACTCGTGGAGTTGGAACAAACTCCTAAAACTGCGTAGCCAGATTTGACCGTTGATTGAGTTTCAGATTGGGAATGGTGACCGAACTTGGCTGTGGATTGATCCATGGCTGTTCCCTGATCCACTGGTGGACCGCTTTCCACGAGGGCCAATGGTGATGGGGCTGCCGATCGATTCGCGCCTAAGCTGAGTTATTACGGTGACCGGATGGAGTTGGCCGGCTCTTTCTACGGTGGAGTACTTGGAGATTTCAACGAGCTTACCCGACGTCTCCCCGACACAGGAGGACACTATCCGTTGGACCGGGTCAGCTGATGGTCGATTCAGCACTGCGTCAGCAAGGGAGATTCTTCGCCAGCACCGTCTGCCTGTCATATGGGCAAATCTCTTTGGGGGTCCATTGCGTATACCACGACATGAATTTCTTCTTTGGTTAGCCATCCGCGGGAGGTTGGCCACCAGAGATAAACCTTGGATTGCATTGGTGGCGGGTTCTACGACGTGCCTTTTATGTGATACAGGTGCTGAGGAGACGGTTCATCACATGTTCTTTGCCTGTTCTTTCACCAACCGTTGTAGGCGGCTGCTGCATTCGCGTGTGAAGTTCTCATGGCCGTTTGCTGCATGGGACCGTGGGGTCAGATGGGCTGCCCATCGATGGCGTGGCAACCATCTCTCATCCATCGTTTATCGCCATGTGCTTGCATCGATGGTGTACCACACCTGGATGGAGTGTAATCGGAGGTGGCGAGAAGGAAGTAGAAGATGTCCAGAGCATATAGTTGATGATATACTTAATGTTCTTTGCATACGATTGTCTACTTTGCATTGTAAGTTTGAGTTACAAGCATGTGCCATGCGGAGGATATGGCGCATAGCTTGGTAGGCCACTTGACTCTTGAGTTGTTTGTTCGTTGCGGCATGTTTGTAGCATGCTGCTGGTCTGTACCCCATTATTGGGACTCTTTTGTTTAATACAGTGAACCTTCCCAAAAAAAAAAAAAAACGATTTGGATGTTTGAAATAATAATACGATTAGTTAAATTATTGATGATTTGGTATGTATTGTATTAAATGATAATAAGATGATAAGATGAGTTGCATAATTAGAAAGTTCGTATTTTAGTGTGAGTTGTATAATTGTAATTAATGTGATTAGTTGTAATAGTGAATTATTAGTAGTATAAATAGGTGATTAGAGTTCATTCTAAAATATATCAAGTATTAAAATACTTAATCTCTCTCTTTAATATTAGAAGCTATATTATTATAATAATCTTAAAATAAGTATAATTATAATAATTTAATCTTAATATAATATTAATCACAATATTAATACAGTTGGAGGTGGTATTTTTATAATGGTTTACCCAAAAATGTAATTATTACATCACACGTATAGCATCAAATTGTGAATTGTGATACACTTCATCTTTGTGAATAACCTACTCAATATTTTTCTGTTGATGTTTAGGGAAATGACGTGGTTTATCATGGTTCTCTTTCTTACTATCCTTGCAATTTAAACTTTTATTAATATCATTTTCAAAAAATAAAAGATAAAGATATAAAAACAAGGAAGACACTATTTATACTGCATCTACCATATTATTCCACAATTATATCTTAATTCTTTACAGTGTATCTAGGAGAAATATTTAATCATACTTCTCTTTTGTGGAAAATATTCTCATTTTTATTCCAAATGCAGTACCAGGTATACAGACACAGCAGCCGGACGGCTGCCACCTCACACACGCTTAAGGCCACACACACGTAGAATTAGGGCAGAGCAATCAAGCAGCCACCTCTCGTTCACAGCCAGCAACATCTCGGCCGCACGCTGCCTCACCTCCAATCAGCCACCTTCCGAAGCAAGCACCTCACCCTCACCACACGGCAGCCATCACCTCTCAGCCCTCACCTAACCTCACGCAGCCATCACCTTCAAGCAGCCACCACCCTTCAAGAAGCCACCTCCCTTGAACAGCCACAAACACACTGCTGCCAACACCATCAGCACACGAAGAAAAAAGAAGCAACCACCTCTTTGACGTATGCCAACAAGTGAAGCAAGGAGAATTGAAGCACATACAACTCACGCTCAAGGCAGAACACAACATAATGGGCCACCCGAGGAGACATAATGGGCCACCCATGGACAGGAGGATGGCACTGGAGGTTGTGGGACCGCGGGTGCACATTGGGAATCGGAAGGTGGTTAAAGAGCTACCTACTAGACCACCTGTGGAGTGCGACATGTGGGTGCTAAAGGTAAATCTATCATGGTGACAAGAGGTGATGACGTGAGTGGGTTGCCTGGTGGGGGAAGAACCGATTTTCATCCTGTTGACCCTGGGGCTTGCTCAACGTCATTAGGTGATAGGAGAGAGGAGGACGACACTGGTACGCGGGATCGTTATCACTTTGCGATCCTAAGTACCTTGCCTGGGGACATCATACTTTATTTAGAGGGCCCTGAAGATGCAGCCCTTACGAGAGGTGTCCCATGATACCAGTCGCAGTATGGAACGTGCGTGGTCTGAACCGGTTAGACCACCAATGGGCGGTTCGGGGACTGATTCAGCGATTCAGCTTGCTGGTGATTGGGTTGTTAGAGATGCGGGTGTCCGATCAGAACGCTGACAGGTTGGCCAATTCAGTTCAGCCTTGGAGTTGGTTTTATGACTACGATGATGGACCAGGGGCGAGGATTTGGTTGGGCTGGGATTCTCGCTTTGTGACGGTCATCGTGGAGGCAATTACCCCCCAAGCGATTCACTGTAGGATCCGATCCTTGTCTGATGGGGTTGTATTTTTTGCCTCCTTCGTATATGGCAAGAATCATCGTGAGGAGCGACGTGGTTTATGGGATGACCTTGTGGTGAAATCTGGGGAACAGACACAAGATCCATGGTTGGTTATGGGGGACTTCAATGCGATAGTACATCCATCAGAATCACGGGGTGGCGCACCTGTGTTGGGAGATTGTGAGGATATGGCCGCCTGCTTGAATATGGCTGATCTTTCACCATTGCCACATGGGGGATCGTTCTTCACATGGTACAATCAGCAAAGAGCCCAGGCAGGCATTTGGCGCCGGCTAGATAGGATGGTGGGTAACCCTGCACGGTTTGCAACCTTCTCAGATATGTCGTATCGTTGCGATCTGCCTGCCACTTCTGACCACAGCCCACTGATCCTGGGGGGCCGGACGCAGCGGACAAGGCGGGGGACTTGTTTTCGGTTTGATAATTTTTTGGTGAATGATCCCCGTCTCCTACCATTAGTAAGTCAGGCATGGGGTCGAGGGGAGGGGGGATACCCCATGTTTGTAGTTATGAAGAGGCTGAAACTACTCAAGACGTGGCTTAAGCATCTACGGCGGGAAAAAGGCAATCTGGCAAGGAATGTGACGGAGGCTAAAGGGTATCTTGAGGTGGTGCAGGAATTTGTGGCGGCGTATCCGTTGGAGACTCGATTCCACTCACTCGAGCGCGTGTGTAGGGATCTTTATGCCCGAGCCGTTTCCATGGAGCATTCGGCGTTAGCTCAGCGGGGGAAGCAGAACTGGTTGAAGGATGGGGACCAATGCACCTCATTCTTTTTCAAGAAGGTGGCCATGCGTCGGGTGGTGAACCGGATATTCTATTTGGAGGATGCGGTCGGGACGGTGTATGATGGGGAGGATCGTGTAAGAGTTGAGCTCATTCGCTTCTATGAGGAGCTGCTTGGACAGTCTATTCGTACATCGCCCATCACCTCTTCGGCAGTGGCGTCTTTTATACAGAGACGGCTATCCACGGACGAGGCAGATACATTGGTTATGCCCATCACCCCGGGGGAGATTAAGGTGGCGCTTTTTTCGATACATGACAATAAAGCTCCGGGACCGGACGGCTATACCGCAGCATTCTACAAGAAGGCTTGGGGTATTATTGGATCTGATATTACGCATGCGGTGCAAGAGTTCTTTCGCACGGGATATCTGCTAAAGGAACTCAATGCTACGCTGATTACGCTCATTCCTAAGGGAGATGCTCCTAGGATGGCGTCGGATTTCAGACCCATTTCATGCTGTAATGTCCTTTATAAGATTATCTCGAAGGTTATTGCGAATCGGATACGGGTCTGTCTTGATAACCTAGTTCACCAGACGCAGACGTCATTTATTCCAGGGAGGCGAATTTCAGACAATATATTAATGGCGCAGGAGATTTGTCATTGTTATAGGAGTGCCAGTTTACCAGCTCGGGTGGCATTCAAGGTGGATTTGGCCAAGGCCTATGACCGAGTCGAGTGGGACTTTATCATTGCGACGCTTGAGGCGATGCACTTTCCTGCTACATTTGTGGGATGGATTCGGGTTTGCCTTACTTCTACGAGGTTCTCCATCAATATTAATGGGCGAGCTGAAGGTTTCTTCGAGGGCCGTAGGGGTTGCGTCAAGGGGATCCGATCTCTCCATATCTGTTCACACTCGTTATGGAGGTCCTACATGGGATTCTCACGGCTAAGCTACGAAGGGGAGATGGGTTTCGATTCCATTGGCGCTGCGAGTCGCTCTCTCTCTTTATGCTTAGCTTTGATGATGACCTGTTGCTTTTTTCACATGCGGACGTGGCATCAGTAACCTTGATTAAGGAGGGTCTGGATATCTTCGCTGATCTTTCAGGGCTACGCGCGAATGTGAATAAGAGCGAGATGTTTATTTCTAAGAGCGCCGAGCGGTTGAGTGCCTTAATTCAGGGTATCATGGGCTTTCAGGTGGGATCTCTGCCAGTTCGGTACTTGGGGGTTCCATTGATCACATCTAGATTGACCTCACAAGATTGTGCACCCCTTATACGTAGTGTGGATCGACGATTGGGATCGTGGTTGCATAGCTCGCTATCCTATGCAGGGAGGGTGCAGCTGATCCGAAGTGTTCTTATGGCACTTCATATTTATTGGGCGGGTGTTTTTCTCCTCCCCAAGGGGATTATCAGAAATATTGAGACCCGTATACGTAGGTTTTTATGGGGGGACTCTACCTCGAAGGTCGCATGGGCTGACGTCTGCCTACCCAGGAAGGAGGGGGGTCTTGGTCTTCGGTCTTTGGAGGTTGATAAGCGAGTTCTACTGATGCGCCAGCTGTGGAGTATTTTGAGTGGTGATGCGGCTTCCATATGGGACACTTGGATAAGACAGACACGTCTCCTCAATAAATCCTTGTGGAGTATCAAGCCATCGACACGGGCGTCTTGGAGCTGGAATAAGCTATTGAAGCTGCACGTTCAAATGATACCACTCCTTGAGTTTCGAATTGGCAATGGGGAGTCCATTCGATTGTGGACTGATCCATGGCTTTTTCCTGAGCCACTCGTAGAGAGGTTCCCGCGAGGACCAATGGTGATGGGGCTGCCAATCGACTCACGCCTTAGCCAGGTTATTAACGACGATGGATGGAGCTGGCCCGCTAGGTCCACGGTGGAATACTTGGAGATTGCTGAGGTGCTGCCTATAGTAAGGCCGTCTGAGGAGGATTCAGTTCGATGGTTAGGCTCGTCTGATGGACAATTTTCCACCTCTTCGGCAAGGTATTCCTTACGTCTGCATCGGCCACGAGTTATTTGGAGTAATCTATTTGGTGGCCACCTTGCGGTTCCTCGACACGAGTTCATACTGTGGTTGGCGATTCGTGATAGATTATCTACGAGGGATAAACCATGGATAGCGGCTATGGCGGGAACATCGATATGCCTCTTGTGTGATGTCCCCTGTGGTGAGACGATCCAGCACTTGTTTTTTGACTGTTTGTTTTCTCGCCGATGCTTGAGACTTCTGCGCATGCGCTTGCGATTTCGATGGCCGATCGACGAGTGGCAGTCGGGAATCATATGGGCAGCTCGTCGCTGGCGGGGCCAACACTGTATGCCATCGTGCATACAGCTGTCCGTTTGTACTTTCCTTATATTTATGCAAGTGAACCTTAACCCAAAAAAAAAAGTTGCAGCAACCATTTTTTTCTGTGATTTTCTTATGTATATTCCCCTACACTACCTCAATTATTTCGTTTTTTTTTTGTTTGCATTCATCAGCAAATAGTTATTTATGCAACAACTCACAGCCCCAGTTTCTCATCAACAGCACATGACTAGGTGGAGCTGGCCGCATAGGAGTTGGAGCTTGGGTATTGCTTGGGCCTCGAGGCGTTGGCGGGGTCGGCATCTCAGCCACCTTGTTTCACGACACCTGTTTGCGTCTCTTGTCTACCATATTTGGCAGGAGCGAAACAGGAGATGTTGGGAGGGGACTACTGGGTAGGGGTGAGCAAATACGGATATCCGGATTTTTGGATTCGGATATCCGGATTTTTGGATAGCTAAAAATAAAAACCGTATCCGATCCGATTTCATTCGGATATCCGAAAATGGATATCCGGTTTATTCGGATATTTAAAATCGGATATCCGCATCCGTTTTTAATTTAGAGTTGAACTTTTATTTTTTATAATTGATTTTTATTTTTTTAAAGTTGCGTATTTTCTTATTTATTATCATAAAAAAAATATACATGTCACCTTACATATAATAATTCACACAAAATAAACGCAGTTAAAATATACTAGCATTTTAAACACACTCGATGCGCGTGCTCTAATATACATTTATATATATTATTTTATAATTTAAGATTTACTTCTAATTTAAATCTTTTACTAGATAAAATTTTAATTTGAAATGTTTATTAATTATCCATACGCACTTTGGATGCATGGCTTGTTCTGGGAGATTTCAACACCATCCTTACTCCTAATGAGGCCCGCGGGGGGAACCCAACTGCGGCTGATTTTGTTGATCTCTCTTCATGCATGGCGTCAGCTGATCTCGCACCACTGCCGATGACGGGCCGATTCTTTACTTGGCATAACCGTCAACGTGGCGAAGGTGCCATATGGAGACGTCTTGATCGCATGTTGGCGAACCCGACTTGGCTTGCCCGCTATGAGGGTTTCCACTATCATGGTGACCTTCCACTTCGGACCATTCGCCCATTGTTTTACTTGATGGGACCCGTGTTAACATGAAGGGATCAAGCTTCCGTTTTGATAACTTTCTCACTAAGGATTCGAGATTTATTCCACTTGTCCGAGACATTTGGGGTCGGCGACTTCCGGGTCGCCACATGTTCCGACTTGTTAAGCATCTCAAGCTTCTCAAACCACTTCTCAAGCAACTTCGACGAGACAAGGGTGATCTTCATCAGAATGTGGTCGATGCACGCCACTTCCTTGACTTGAGCCAACTCTTTGCGTATGACTTCCCAGACGATGTTCGGTTTCATGCACTGGAAGGTATTTGTCGGTCCCTTTATACTATAGCGGTCGAGATGGAGCAATCTTTCTTGTCCCAACGTGCGAAGCTGGCTTGGCTAAAGGATGGTAACCAGTGTACATCCTACTTCTTTAAACGGGTAGCGATGCGCCGAACGATGAACCGTATCTACTCTCTTGAGAATGCGGATGGAGAGATTATTGATGGGCATGCTAGGGTTACGGAGGAGCTTATTCGTTTTTACACGGATTTACACGGGTACCTCGGCAGCCCCTATGGTTGATAGCGCCACTCTATGTGATTTCATATCACACCCGCTGACGACGGATGATTCCCTTTCGCTGATTGCCCCTTTCGAGGATGCAGAGATCAAGGAGGCTCTTTTCTCTATGGGAGATGAGAAAGCTCCTGGTCCAGATGGCTACACGGCTGCCTTTTTCAAGGCGACTTGGCCCATTCTCGGAGATGATGTGCAGCATGCTGTGAAGGAGTTCTTTCACTCTGGAATTCTACTGAAAGAGCTGAACTGCACACTTATCACCCTTATCCCTAAGGGTGACTCTCCTCGGTTACCATCGGATTATCGGCCCATTTCGTGCTGTAATGTGCTCTATAAGATAATCTCTAAGGTGCTCGCTAATCGGCTGAAAAGAGTACTCCCGTCGCTTGTTCATATATCACAGACTGCTTTTATCACTGGGCGGCGGATCACTGACAATATCCTACTGGCTAAGGAAATTTGTCATGGTTACAGGAACTTACATCTCCCCCCTCGGGCTTTATTTAAGGTTGATCTGGCGAAAGCTTATGATAAGGTGGAATGGACTTTTATCCTAGCTACTTTGGGGGCTATGAATTTCCATCCTATCTTTATCCATTGGATTCGATGCTGCTTGACCACCACATTCCTCTCCCTTAACCTTAATGGTTGTGCGGAATGCTTCTTTGCGGGGAAGCGTGGCCTACGACAAGGAGACCCGATTGCGCCTTACTTTTTCACGCTTGTTATGGAGGTATTTCAAGGCCTCTTGCAGCATCGGATCTCTACTACGACTGACTTTCGATTTCATTGGCGTTGTGAGGCTTCATCCCTTTCCCTGCTCTCTTTTGCTGACGACATCCTTCTTTTCTGTCATGCTGATGTGGCATCGGTCACTGTTCTCAATGATACTCTACAGCGATTTGGACAGATGTCTGGTCTTCATGCTAATGCAAGGAAAAGTGAGATGTTCCTGTCAAAGCGTGCGGAACCGTTGGCTCCTCTCTTTGAGTCCATCACGGGTTTTCGGTTGGGCCACTTACCGGTTCGCTATTTGGGGCTGCCCCTCATTACTTCACGCCTTACACTACATGACTGTCAACCATTATTGTTGGTGGTCGAGAGACGGTTAGGATCTTGGCTGAACCGTTCATTATCCTACGCTGGCCGGACTCAGCTTATTCGGTCTGTGCTTTCTGCGATTCATCTTTATTGGTCTGGGGCATTCATGTTACCGAAGGGGGTGATCAAGGTGCTCGAGGCGAAGATGCGGAACTTCTTATGGGCATCCACTACGGCCAAGGTCGCTTGGGCTGATCTTTGCTGCCCACGCTCCGAGGGTGGCCTGGGCATCCGTTCAATAGAGATTGATAATAGGGCACTTATGCTTAAGCAGCTCTGGTGTGTTATACGGCGTGATCCATCATCTGTTTGGACTATGTGGCTCTATGATACCAGACTCCGGGATAGATCTATTTGGACAGTCCGTGCTTCTACCTCTACCTCGTGGAGTTGGCGTAAACTCCTAAAGATGCGACCCATACTTCGGATGCTCATACGCTTCCGAGTGGGGGATGGGTCTTCGATAAGGCTATGGTTTGATCCTTGGCTATCGGAGACTCCACTTATTGAGCGATTCCCGCGGGCACCCTTAGCCATGGGGTTGCCTTCTGATAGTATGCTCAGTGCTGTGATTTTATCTGAAGGGTGGAACTGGCCTGCCATGACTACTACAGAGTTCCTTGAGTTTAGCCCATCACTTCCCGCTGTTGATCCTTCCTCACGGGACACTATCCTCTGGTCCAGTACTGGAGATGGACAGTTCTCCACGGCTTCTGCTAGGGATGCGCTGCGTATGAGACGTGAAAGGGTTACTTGGGCGTATTTATTTGGGGGTGCCCTTCATATCCCCCGACATGAGTTTATTCTCTGGCTTGCTATCCGCGAGCGTCTGTCTACTAAGGATAAGCTCTGGGTGGCGCAGCTTGCTGGATCCACTTCTTGCATTCTTTGTGATACTCAGGCGATTGAGACGGTGGAACACTTGTTCTTTGACTGCCCTTTCGCGAGACGGTGCATTCTCCTTCTCCGCAGAAAGACTCGATTTTGCTGGCCATTTCAGGAATGGAAGCGCGGTATCTCTTGGGCGTCCTTGCGCTGGCGTAGTGATCACTTAGCCAATCTGGCTTCACGACATCTCCTTGCTTCTATTGTCTATCACATCTGGATGGAGCGGAACCGGCGCTGGCGTGAAGGTAGGAATTGTAGATCGGAGCGGGTGGTTGAAGAGGTTGTGCGACTTGCTTCCTTACGATTTTCTACTCTTCATCCCCGTTTTTGTTTTCAGCTTATTGCCTTGCGTAGAGTTTGGCGTATAGCTTGGTGATTTGATGTACACGGTAGCCTGTTACCGTTTGCTTTCACTTTGTACCTATTTTATTACGTAATATAAGGAAATTTCCACAAAAAAAAAATGTTTATTAATTATAAAAGAAAAATTGATATGTGAAAATATAATTGAAATAAATATAAATACAAAGAGTAAAATTATAATTAGATATTACATGCCTAATTATTTGATAAGTGGTTATTATAGGGGGTTCAACGTTCATAAATAGTATAAATATGATCTAATAATTGTATCACATGATGATACTCTATTAAAATTAAGACGATAGTTCTCTCCTTTTCATTTCTTCTCTTTTCTTCACTTTTTTTTCTGATTTTTCTTGTTTTTTTTTTATTTCAATTCTCTATTCATGTTTTTACATGAATAATATAAATTCTATATATTGTATTTTGGGCCACATCTCAATAAAAGATATTAGACCTCCTTTTTAATTTCTTTTGGGGCACTTTTTTCTTTTTTTTTGGGCCATTATTTAATTTATTAAATTTTTTTAAATATAAAACCGGATACCGGATATCCGAATTCTAAGCTAACCACTATCCGGATCCGATCCGGTTTATTTTAAAATAATGCGGATCGGATATTCGATCCGGTTTTTAAAACCGGATATCCAGTTTTTCGAATTTTAAAAACCGAATATCAGTTCGGAATCCGATTTTCGGATATTTTTGCTCACCCCTACTACTGGGACTCCTGATCAGCTTGTCCGTCTGGTGGTTCATTCTGCTTTGCTGAGACTCTCTACTCTTCCTTCGAGGTGGGCGTTGCAGACATGTGTTGTTCACTGCCTTTGGCGTGTTGCTTGGTAGTTGCTTTTCTGTGACTTCTTGACTTATTGTGGTTGTGATTGTTTGTTGTTTTCTTTTGGTTGTTGTTGGTGTGTCCTTGTTTGGGCTTGTTGTGGTGTGACCATTTCTGTTTGGCTCACGCTCGGCTTGTGTTGTGTGCGTCCTTGCCATGCTTGGGTTTTTGGATGCTTGTCTTGGCAGGATGTTGCCTGTGGCTACCTTGAGGCCTGTCTCTTGGTGGCTGCGTTGTACATTTGTTTCTTTCTTCTGCTATGATATGACCGGTTTACCAAAAAAATATTCAAACTCAATTTGACTTTGCTATTCTATTCTATGAAATATAAATTATTATCTGACATACACAACTAACAACTAATAGTTTTTTCAATAAGTTAAACTATCCGACATCACTTACTTGGACAACAAGGCATTCAATAGTCATTACTTGATCAACAAGGCATACACAATTAGTAGTTAATAGCCTTTTCATAAAGTTAAACTATCCGACATCACTTACTTGGGCAACAAGACATTCAATAGCCATTAGTTGGTCAACAAGACATACACAACTAATAACTAATAGTTAAACTATCCGACATCACTTACTTGGGCAACAAGGCATTCAATAGTCATTACTTGGTCAACAAGGCATACACAACTAATAGTTAATAGCTTTTTCATCTTTTAAAGGAGTTGAACAGTACCCTGATCACGCTTATTCCAAAGAATGAGTCTCCGCGGATGGCTTCGGATTTTCGGCCAATTTCTTGTTCCAACGTACTCTACAAGGTGATTTCTAAGATTATTGCTACTCGTATGAGGGGGAGTCTTCCTATGTTGGTTCACTATACGCAGACAACATTTGTTCCAGGGCGCCACATTTCTGATAATATTCTCTTGGCGCAAGAAATATCTCATAGGTATAAGACCATCTCCAACCGAAAAACGCATTCTCAAACCCAAACTCATTCTCAAACTCAAAATGCAGTAATTCATCTCCAACCGTTAAACTCATTCTCAAACTTAAAAGTATATTCTCGTAATATTCACTTCCACACCAATTTTTGTAACTTTTCAATTCTACCTACATATTTAATAACTTTACATAATAATATTTAATTTTTTTATTATATATAAATGAAATATAAAAAATAAATAATAAGATATAATATATCTTAATTATTAATAAATAACTACGTAATATATTTTTATTTATTATTTTATTTTTATTTATGGTTGATTTAGTAATTAAAAATAAATAAAGGTCTCTAAAGCAATTATAAAAGTACAAATCCAAAAAATGAGTTTAAACGCAAAAATGGGTTTATATAGGAAAGAGAAAGTCAAAAAACTCATTTTGAGTTTGAGTTTCAAGTACGGTTGGGACCATTTTACCCCATATTTTGAGTTTTGGGGTACGGTTGGAGATGGTCTAAGAGTGCATCCCTACCTGAGCGGGTGGCGTTTGAGGTTGATCTTGCTAAGGCCTATGACCGTGTTTAGTGGGGCTTCATTATTGCTATCCTAGAGGCGATGCATTTTCATCCTTGATTTGTAGGATGGATTCGTAGTTGCCTCACGACTACAAGGTTTTCCATTAATATCAATGGAAGGGCTGAGGGATTCTTTGCGGGTCGAAGGGGATTGCGTGAAGGTGATCCCATCTCCCCTTATCTATTCACATTGGTCATGGAGGTGCTTTATGGCATTATTTAGGACCGAACCCGAGAGGGAAGCGGCTTTCGGTTTCATTGGCAATGTGAGTCTATATCCTTGTTTATGCTTACTTTTGTTGATGATCTGCTGTTGTTTTCACATGCGGATAGCACATCGGTGGGTATACTCAAGGAGGGCTTGGATCTCTTTGATGATCTGTCTGGCCTGCGAGCGAATCTGGGGAAGAGTGAGATGTCTGTCTCCAAGAGGGCTAAACGCCTAATTTCATCGTTTCATGCTATAATGGGTTTCCAGGAATGTGGATCGTAGATTGGGGTCGTGGCTGAACCGGTCGCTTTCATATGCTGGGCGACTTCAGCTCATCAAATCGGTGCTTCTTTTGCTCCACGTGTATTGGGCTGGAGTTTTCCTTTTACCTAAAGGAGTCATTTGGGGAATGGAGACGCGGATACGCAAATTCTTGTGGGCAGAGTCTACGTCAAAGGTGGCATGGACGGATGTGTGTCTACCAAAGGCGGAGGGTGGTCTTGGACTTCGGTCGATTGAGACCGATAACCGAGTATTTCTTTTGCGTCAGTTCTGGTGTCTCTTGAGTGATGACGGGCAGTCCATTTGGGCCCAATGGATTCGCCAAACGTGGCTTCATAATAAATCTATTTGGAGTATTCGGCCTTCGGCCAGGGCGGCTTGGAGTTGGAAGAAGCTTTTGAAGATTCGCCCTCAAATAAGGCCGCTTCTATCATTTCATATTGGCAATGGGGAATCGTTCTGGCTGTGGACTGACCCATGGCTGTCAACAACTCCTCTTGATGATCGTTACCCGAGGGGACCTTTGAAATATATTATGTTCTTGATCCGAATCTGCCAGCATTGACTGAGCCTATTGCTGAAGATCTGAGGCAGAAAAGGCAGCGCACCAGCAGCGTGAAGAAGATAAATTATTGTGCCGTGGCTATCTTCTCAATTCTCTAATAGATTGTTTGTATGATCTCTATGTCAATCTTAAGACGCCAAAGGAAATTTGGACGACACTAGACACCATGTACGAGAATGAGAAGCAAGGTATTGTAGGTGGCAGATCTTTCAACGTTTGATCTAAGAATACAATCTAGAATGTTTACCTTGAGATTTTGTAGCGGAAGAAGGTAAATTTGAGAGAAAACCTTGTATTCTTCACTTCAAGTAATATCATCTTTTATTGATAGAAATATGTGTTTACAATGAGGATTACAAGTATGCACATATGCTCTCTCTCTCTCTCACTCTCTCTCTCTCTCATTGTATATGGACTCCACCTATATATATATATATACCAACATTCTAGTTATATATTTTACAAGGAGTCCTAAATTATACAATATTTACAAAAGAGCCCAAAGACAAAGAAGACTACAATTTGAACATAACTTTAATTCCTATCATTCTCCCCCTTCGTTTCATCTTCTTGTTGATCTTTGTCTTCCTTGTCTTGTTCTATCTCTTCGATAGAATGATTTTCTTAAACCGAGAGCCACCTCAAACTATTTGTTGCACAGTTGATGATCGGGAGTGTTTTACAGGATCGTGTTAAAGAAGATCGAATAGCTCGGCGCCATTGTTTCTCAGTTCAAGTCTGTCTTCGATGGTTTCTATGACTTTCTCGGTTAAGATTCTATTTCAGCTTGAATTGATCTAGATCGACATAACTTAAGGCCTCAAGATTCTCCTTATGATTTCGAAGAATGATCTTTAGCGTCCCGTCGCCGAATTTGTGCACTTCAGACATGAGCATGATCTGTTTCTTCTTTTGGAAAGTCTTGTAGATAACGGAGATCTCCGACTCTTTGAAGATGATGTTGTTCGAAAACTCTTCAATCCTCTCTAATCGGTTCCTTGGGCCCGTCAGGTTGAGATTCTTCATGTTGTTCTCTATAGCAATTTGAAGGTCTTGTGTCGTGTGATACTTAACTTGCCTCAGCATGACCCTTTTAACGCATCAAATCCCAGCTTGTATTTGAACTCTTTCATCACGAACTTTCGGTAGACATAGAACATGCTGAGTATCTCTTGGTACTCGAGCAAAGGCAGGTCAGCTTCGAAGATCTCTTCGGCTGTAGAGTAGGCTCGTTGGACGACATAGATAGAGTATTATACACTTTTGTCGTAGTTGTGTTGTTCAACTTCGACAAAGTCAGTTATCGGTCCATTTTCCCTTATCGTTTGTCTATCCTCATTGAGTTTTCTAACGGCATGAATGGACTTCCTCGACAGCATGTATCGATATGATATAGCGTCAGTCCCTTTGAGATGTGTGAGACCTCTTAGTTTAAGTTCGTCGAGCCTTTTGATTTTGTCCTCGCTCCGCCAGATTCTGATCTGGATATCTTCAATGAAAGACGCTACAACTCGGACATTTTCCAAAGGAGTTTCCAAGGGTGTGACTCTTGATCTCTTCGGTGGAGATTCAACTCTACGTCCGATGACAACCTAGAGTTGTGGTGGATTAATGTTGTAGTTTTCACCTTCTTGGATCTCGACCGGCTCCATTAGGAAGATGTCTTCAATGGACTGTCTGACCATTTCTCGGATCCTCATCATCCTTGAGACAGCCTCATCGTCTGTTTATTCCTTGTATTTATGGTCTTGAATGATATATTCTTCGACCACTTCATGAAAATTGATCTCTTGTAAGATTCATGTTACGTAAAAATAGCGTTGTATTCGCCTTGATTCGGATGGATCGATCTTAATAAATATAGTTGATTTTATGTGCTTTATGTTTATTTTTTCATTTTTTATTTGTTTACGATGTGTTTTATATACTATGTCTACTATGTGTTTTATGGTTTCTGTTTTTGATTTATGTTCTATATGTCTATATTTCTTGTTTAAGATCCTTGGAATAATCGTATGGCTACCTAATAAGAAGACAAGAAATAAAATGAATAACTAGCTAATAATTTTCGGAATGTTTTGTGTTGGTGGTTATTGCTTCCTCTTTCTTTTGTACCCTGAAGCTCTTTATTTCACGTTTGTTAGTTGGTTAGTGCTCTTTGCTCATTGTGTGAGCCTTTGTCTCTACTGGTAAAATTATGTCACCAGAGAGACCCTTTTCGGCTGTTTAACCATTGTAATTACTTTTTTTGTGGAGTGAGATCGCAAGTTATCGTTGGAAAAAAAAAAACTAGCTAATAATTTTCAATCAAGTGGTTTTCTCTTTGCAGTGGTTACCTATTGCTTGTTGTTATTTACTCGTAAATAAATTTAAAGTGATACGTCAAATCTAGAAAACGAGGCTTCCATACGTATTTCAAGCTAAGTCATTTTTGAAGGTTCGGGATTGGAGGTAAGTAAAAAGTCAACTATGATGCATGAACATAATATTCGATGTTTATAATATACGTGCTTTGATTTTACGGTATTGCATTTTTTGCTGTAATTTGCATATGAGGTAATTGAATTCATGACCATATCATTCACAGCATATGCACTCGCATGTATATTTAGCAAGTATTATCGAGGGTTGATGTGCACTGTCGTAATACATGTCTAAAAGACTCCAATTTTTCACTTTTATTTTTCTTCAAATTTCTAAGGGATGAAAATTCCCTCAAAAATTAAGGCAAGCAGCGTTCACCCCCCATTTAATTGATTTTATGAATAGATTTGTGTGAACTTAGAAAACATTTTCAAGCCCATAATTTTTTACTATGATTTCCAAAATGTTTCATAAATTCTACTCCAAGACCTCGTGGCATTAAATGTCGTAATAAATGTTTCATAAATTCTACACCATATATTATTATGGAGCCGTTGTCCCATTTCCCTCCGTAGACTGATATTCTACTACAAAAAGCATCATTGGCAGATTCATAGGAAGGCCATGAATGAAGTCAAGCACAAAATATAACCAAAAGCAGTTCATAAACATCATCAGCATATGTTATGAAGAGAGAATAAGCACAACCATGTACTAAACTAGTTAACTAACCTAATCAAGAGGAATAACGTCTACTTTTAACAATCACAAAGTCTTGACTATTGGTTTCTTCATCACAAGATCATCATCAATCCCTATAAGAAAACAAATTCATAATATATATATGGGCTAAATTGCATATAACCCACCCGTGGTTTAAAAAATAAACACCAAAACCCCTATGGTTTGTAAATAGCGTAAAACACCCTCCTGGTTTATTTAATCATGCGCTCCTTGTCATTTTTACCCCCTAATTAGGGGGTACAATGCTATGTTTTAGACACCGTGGGGGTATGGTGCTAAATTTCAGACACCACAGGGGAGTTTCACGCAATAAAAAAAGCATAGGGTAGTAATACGCATTTCAGTATATCCACGTGGGGGTATAGCATAATTTACCCATATATATATATCAAAACACAAAATAAAAAACAACAAATCAAGAACAGAGCCAGCCCACCTTCGATCAAGTTGGAGCCCACGAAGAAAGCGAGTATAAGATCCGACCTTTCCAGCCCTGCAATAACCACTGACCATCTCTTTCAATCACAAAGTCCTTATGATAAGACATTTGATACCTATGCTTAGCCCTCTCCATAATCTCTTGATCCACAAGAAGCTGCCTGAACCCGGCCCGTATATTCCGCTGCTGCCACTGCTTGTAAGTCTCGGGCCTCTCCATCCTCTCACCGGCCTCACAAGCGATCACATTCATGGCCTCACGCCCTACAATCGTTTTCTCCAGGAGCATCCTTTCGTGGATATCCCTTGGTATTACAGCGTCGAGCATGTCAAAGAAGGATGAGTAGTGGAACAGAGCCTCCCTGAACCGTGTAATAAAGAACGGTGCGTTGTAAGAACCGTTCGTGATACCCATCACAAAGACTTTCGGGTTCATCTTCCTCACAAGACCCAAAACGGCATCTCTGGGGCTGTTAACCATCACAGTCTCATCCAAAAGGTTCTTTAAACGGAACAAACTGTTCACGACGAGCATCTCATCGTTCTTGATCTTCAGGTCTTCCAGCTTCACTGTCTCCCACTTCTGGGCTATGGCTTGGAACTCGAAAGGGACACTAAACTTCTCCGCATACCGAGCCAGGCGGCGGCCAGTCTCCTCGACCCGCTCTGCAGGCCGGAACCCGGGGCACGGGAGGTCGATCCCAGTGATACGTAGCCTCGGGGGCCCGCCGGGCCTAGAGGAGAGGTGCTGCAGGAACACGGGCCACTGAAACCCGTAGTAGATCCCGAAGTCCACCACATGGAGCGACTGGGCCTTCCGGGCCACGTTCATAATCGTCCGGTTTGCAAAGAAGTTGGAAATCTTTCGGAAGGGGCACATTGCCAGGTATATGTGGTAGGCCTTGAGTATGTCAGCAGCCGAGGTGGGGAGGTTGATGAGGGACCTGTAGACCTCGGTGGTCGAACCGGCCATCCGGGCCTCGAGCCCGCAGGCAAAGTAGTGCCCGAGCCTCTGCATTGCATCGCCCGTAGGAGACGAATTCTGTCTGACCTGTTTTAGAAATTCACTCGCAGTTCTTCGATCATCCGATGCAACCGCCTGCGCGCAGAGGGTCAGGAGGGTCCTCATGTCCACCACGTTCTTCTTCTTACCGCCGCGTGTTTTCTTGGCGCCGGGTGCGTCAGCGGGTCGATCTTGTTCGGTCTGTGTAGCTTTTGTAAGCTCTGTCCTAAGTTCGGTCTCGTTCTTGCCTCTGCTGCACAAGAGGACCTTATCAAACATGTCGGGGCTGACTGTGGAATCGTTGTAAATTGCTGATTGCTTGCGTCTGCTTCCCTCTTGTGAATCCTCAAGGTAATGAGACTTTTTATTACCTAATCTTCTGTCTATACTGCTACTGCTCTTACCTGGAGATCCATTACAGCTTAGATCCACAAACGAATCAACTGTACCATTGGGAAGGAACTTGCTAGCTTCTTCATATCCCTTCTGAAACTGCATAGCTGAGCGACTATCACTGAATATATCGGGCACTGCTTTGAGTGTACTCACAGGTGAATCCACTGGGCCATCAACGACTGTACCACCACTGCTGACACTACTCGACGAACTATAGGAAGCTGTTTGCGAGACCAAGTAAACGGCATCAGCAGCCCAATTGCTAGGACCAGAAGAGTCTCTAGGTTCAGATTTATTACGGAAGAAACATGTCAGCTCACCCGGGATGCAATGAGGATCCATGTCAGGAGGACACTTTTTCTCAACGAGGACATCGTAGAATGATTTTTCGGCAGCTTGAAGAGCTGCAGATTCTTGGAACATGCAAGCTTTGTCCTCAACTTGTTCTTCCATGAGTATGTGGTTGATATAGCTGAGAATCTCATCACTAAAATCAAGTTCTTCGGGGGATTCAGATTTTCTGATGCCATTTGTATCATTCACATCGACAAACTTATTCTCCGTTACTCTTAAATTTTCGATCATATTAGGGTTCAGACCATAAGAAAAACTGATACCAGATGCAGATTTACCCAGATCATTGCCGTTTCGATCCATTACAATCGACGATGTTAGAAGCTGTTTAGAGAAATAATACCTAAATCTGTAAATTCCCCCTTTAAATTCAGGTCTACTTTGGGCGAACACTTCAGCAAGGTTCTATTTATACCGAAGCCCAGAAACTGAGAACAAGAACAAGAAAAACTTTAACAACTTTAATCAAAGACAGAACAGAGATTAAGAAATCTACCACAAGCATATAGTAATAAATCACACAGGTGCGGTGTAATCAATCAGGAAAAGCGCATTACAAACCAAGATAATTAACAAACGTACCTTCAAAACAACTCTGCACGATAGTAGCGAAGCCCAAAATTATGTCTGAAAAGTCAAAAAAAATCGTCGAGAGAAATTGTAGTTGAAAAAGAGAAACGAGAGAATGAATGGTACCGATAAACTCACTGAAAATGGGTCGGTCTCCTCCGAGAATCTCTTAAAAAGTATTTTAATTAATATAAATACGGATATGTATTCATATATACTCACGATGTACACAAAATATAACATACAGCCACAAAACGACCTTTATAACTTTATCGGGTAATGCACTTAAAATTCCAGTTGGGATAAACATTTTTACACTTCAATATCCTGTCAAATATTTTTTATGTTCTTTGAAACATTTTTTTTCACACACGTATCCGTTAAGCTGAAAAGACAATTTTATCCTCGCTTTTACTTATTATATTAGTTTTCTTCTTCATCGTTCTCATTCTCCTATCTATTTCTCTCTTCAAAATTAAAACCCAGCACAAATCAAACTCACAAATCACTTTTAAGACATCATCACCTCAGAAACCTATGTCGTCGGAAAGACGCCGAAAATATTTCCACGAGTCTGGCGCCTTCCTTCTCGGTCGACGACTTTAGATTTTTTTCGAAAATGATTGGTTGAGAAAAGTTCATCCTTGTAAAGTTGCTAACCATGGGAAAAAACAGATTTTATCGTTCGAATCTCTATATTTTTATCTCCATTCCGAGCCTAAAAAACTAATTAATCTCGATCGTTACAGTTGTGATTATTTTTCCACCCGAGCTATTCTCGATTCTATCTAGAAAGCATTTTGTTTGGAAAAAGCTTCCTCATAAAGATAACAAAGGCAATTAAAGCAGGAAATGTTTTTTAGCGGAAGAACGGACAACGGTGAGTATAAGCTTAAAACAATTACAATAAACAATGCAATGAAAGTTGTTTTTCCGGCCTTCTACGCAAGTAGAGTTAATTAGATGATGAACTTTAGCATTTGTATGTGTGAGAGAACTGTTTTTCATAGTAAGTGAGATTAATTTTTTGAAAATCATTATTTATTATATTTTTGTTATGTAGTACCAATTGTAATTATATTGTGTACCATTGGACGTGTTGTTATTGTTGTACTCAATTGCCTTAATATGTAGTACCTTTATAAGAGTTGTAACAATACCATTTCTAATAGAATCTGAAAGTTTGAGAGATCTATTTTTGGTATTAAGCGAGGTTAATATATCGAAAATGTTAATATTTTATATATTTGTTATGTAGTACCAATTATAATTATGTTGTTTATTATTGGAATTTTTATTGTAGTACTTAATTATTTTAATATGTAGTACATTTATAAAGGTTATAATAGTACCATTTATGATTAACTCGTCATACCATTTTTCATGGTTGTAGCATATCTATTTGTTTGAGCTATTTTCTAAGTAGGGTGAAGATAAGCAAGAAAGTTACAAGCAAGATTAAGTGCAGAGATCCAATGAAAGCTGATCTCAGTTCCATGCGTGATGGTTTGAGATTTGAGTAGGTTGATGATTATACTCGATTGTTGTAAGTCTATATTCTATGTGTTAAACTTTTTTACAGTTTGATGTTTGTCTGTGTTTATACATATTGGATGTATTTTGGTTTCTAATGGATTTTTGAGTGGTTATACCATATTTTTCGGCTAATATAGTTGTTATTTTTCGATTTTGAAGAGAGATACTTCAACAAATCTACATTTGGTACTACAATCATATTAAAATAGTACAACAAAATTTGTACATTAGGTACTACAATTCCATTAAAATGGTATTACAAACACAATAAAAAGGTACGATAAGTTAGTAGCCGTAAGAAAATTGACATAAGACAGAATCTAACATGTCTGATATTGAAAATGGTACTAAAAATGTAAGGTACGTTAAATTGCAGTAGTAAAAATTTTGAAAAAATGACAGAATCTGACATGTCAGAGAATAATTGACTTGTCAGCTGATGAAAAATATGTTTAACGTGTCAGAATGTCTCAAAGCTTGTCGGAGAATGTTTGATATATTTGATACTACAAACTACTTACAAGTGGTACCGTAAGACACCGTAATAAGGTACTTCAACCTGGTTATATATAGTACTATATCGTTCACAATTTGGCACTGCATATTACGGTAAGCGTTTGCTCGTCTCAATTCGCATTATTTTTTACGAGAAACTTCGCATATATGTTATATGTTTCACTTTCTTTTATACTTGAAAGTATAACCCTTACAGTCATGGTTTTGTAGTCTAAACCCACACATGTTAGGTCGTGTCATAGAATGTGTATGTAGATATATTTGGTACGACAAACATATTATGAATAGTACCATGTGAAATTATAATAAGGTACATCAACTGTGAACTATAGAGTATCATATCCTTCACAAATATGGTACAACATATTAGGGTAACCATTCGCGTTCGCTTTGATGTGAAACCATTTTGTAGTATCTAATATTTGTTGTATATTTCATCAATACAGGAGGTCATTCTTCAAAATCCTCTTGAACATCACGCAATATGTCATCAATACAATCATTGTCGTTAGAAGAACTTTCAACTACAACATCGTCATCTCCATTAGGTCTACCTCATGTACTAGTTCCTTCCCCCACAAAACTAGCATCAATAACGGCCTCACAATGCCATATCCAACTAGTATACCCAGATTTAAAACCCATAATTATCAAATATTCCCTAACAGTGTCACTATTCCACCACCTTAAATTATTACAATCACGACACGGACAAGAAATCTTCAATTGCCTCTTTTTTCTCCTATTCTGCTCCGCATAATTCATAAACTCCTCAACACCATTCAAATACTCAGCCGTTATTCGCATACTACGCATCTAGCTCCGATCCATTCCAATCACCTAAACTATATAGCAAGTAAAATTTATATAGATAAATCACTTAAACAAATATAATTCACATATATCATCAATTGCAGGGCTTTGAGGGTCCTTATCGCTCCAACTTAACTCATCTTAAACATTCATTATCACTAGCAAATGCGTGTTTGAACTTCAATATTTACGAAAATTCGGCAGCATTTTCCCATAGTTCTCCAAGTAGACAACAAATATGAAAGGATATATATTCAATCATATGTCTACCCAGAGAACATTTAAGGAAAATGAAACCAAACTTTTCGTACATATCGGAACTCAAACATGCATTTACAACCTAAAGCGATAATGAACATTTAAGAATGGTCCCAAAATGGGGATCATTCAATAGTTACTCCTAATGAGCAAATATTGAACGCGTATCTAGGCTAATAAAAGTAGTGACATAAATTGCAACGATTAAGCACATACCTCTCACATACAAAAACGTCATTAACGCAATTACGGAGTTAAAAAATACCGTAAACGTCCAAAATAAGCTCGAAGAATCCCGAACACAGCTGCCCAAGCAATACGACCCCCAAATTCGATCGAACAAAATCAATCAAACCGTAAACCCTAAATTTCGAAGCAAAAAAGTCCAAAATTATATTTATATTTCGAAATCACCAAAAAAGTCAAAGAATTATATATATATATATATATATATATATATAAACAACAAATTCGACAGATATACAACGAAATCAATCGAAATTCGAGGAAGATAGAACGAAATATTAGTCAAAAATCGAAAAACTCAAATCAATTTCGAAAAGAAAAAATCGAAAATATACCAAATTATCACCTCGGTTTGTCGTCGTCTACCCTTCACCGTGGAGCTTGTTAACCGTTGCCATCACCGTGGAGCCGCCGTCTAGGTCGCCGTCGATTGCTAGGTCGTCGTGTGGAGTAGTAAAATCGTGCAAGTAAAAAAGCTGACAAAGAAGAGAGGGTTTTGGTCTTTAAAAGAGAATATGCGACGATTTCAACCCGTAACCGTCGCCTATTCCTATTTTATTTTATTTATTATTTTTTTAAATTTTTATCTATAGGCGACGGTTTCTACGTAAGAACCGTCGCCTATAGGTATTGTACATAGTCGACGGTTACTGCCCCGTAACCGTCGCTTATAGTCGACTAAATTTAAAAATAATAATAATAATAATAAAACCTGCGTGTGGATGATAAGTGACGGTTTTGGAGAAACCGTCGCCTATAGTGTCGTAGCCTATAAATGTATTTGTACTAGTGATATATTGGAAATTTATCACGGTTTGGTCGAGAATCGGGCGAGCAGGGATCGGTTTAAACGTGAGCCAATCATGAAGGCGCGGAACAAGGATTATTTCGAAAAAAAAATTCGCAAGTGTTGGATTTGCGACAATCGAAGCAATATTTGCAACTTGAATGCAGGATGTTGTTAAACTAAATTTGCAGCATAAAATGCACATCACACATTCACTCTTTGTAATTTTCGAAAGAGAAAAGCTTGTAACTGCGAGTTGATTTAAGCTTGTACCCTTGTAATCAAAAGACACCAAAATTAAAGAGTGAAAAAAAAAATCTCTCATGGAATAGAAATTGATACGAACTTGAGATCAATCCAAATCACGTAAAAATCTGTGTGTTTTTTTTGTTGCGTTTCAGGTTTTTTTTTTCGTTTATTTCGTTCTTGAATTGAATCAAAACTCCAACACTACTAATGGGTCCTCGATTCATTGAATAATGAAGAATGGTCTAGATTTAGTTAGTTTCTAGATTAATCAATCCAACGATCAAGATATTGATTGATTTTGGCTTTACTGCATCATAGCAAATGTAACTCTCTGATTGAAAGTGCTTTCATGTTGAGACGATTCTATTCCAATGAAGCTTTTGATAATATTCTCGATATATATATATATCCAATCTAACATTCTCTTATCCACAACTGTCGTTGATCGTCATCATCCACCTGGTCGTAAAAGAAGGCATACAATGTCATATATCATATCAGTTGAATGATTTAGTTAAATGAAACAAACACGATAATACATCTCTTCTGATCATCGTTCTTACCACATAGTCCTCAATAAGGGTTTTTTTGGCAATTGCTGAGATCTCACGAACACTTGCAGAGTGTTGGCTGATCATTTCTTTCACAGTATCTTTGCAGTTCTCACTCAAAGCATTGATTTCCTGTGAGGCTTCACTGTCTAGCCCTAGCCGACGATCTTTAAGAAGAAGATAATGGCATATATTTATTATGTACATATATGAAGATGACATGTATGTATACATACTGGAAATTATGGAAAACAAAATATAAGCACCACACTTTCTTTTGACGTCATAAGATCTTTGCAGGCTGAATCTGTCTGCTCGAGAATAGACGACGCAACAGATGAATATTGTTCCTCAACCTTGTAATTGTCTTCAGTTGTCTTTCTGAAAGCGAATGAAGATATATTTTCTCTATTAAAAATATGTTAAAAACTAACCGTTCAGTGAGATCTTACTTTATGAACACATCCAAACCCTTGGTCTTTTCCTCATCCAATCTTTGAAGGGAGTTCTCAGCAGCGCTCCATTGTTGGGCAAATTTCATAGAGTTCGAAACGCTACAAGGACAATAATTAGGAGCCCATAAGCATAAAATAAACAATAAAACGGAGACTTCGAATTTTTATTTTGTACCAACCAGCATTGAAGATTGCTCGCAAGGATGCCTCTTGCAGCTTCAGTGATGACGATTTCTTTCACATAGTTGCAGTCTGTTTCATCTATAAAACTTGTCCACTTTTCCTTAGCATCAGACGTTGCGCTTTGCATCTTGGAAAGTTCCCCGTATAAATCAGCCGTTCTCTTACAAGAGCTCTCGGTTATTTCGTTTACCATGGTCTGAATCTGTGTATGCATACGATCATTAAAATTTATTTTTGTTCCGTTTTGTCTTTTCGAACAACTTACCAAGTTATTCTTCCTTGCACTTGAACTTGCTAACATTTCGGAAATCTTTTCCAGTAAAAGCCTATCGTCTGCAATAGATAGTTCCTGAGCAAATGGAAACAACCGTAAGATAAAATGTTTCCTAGGTAAGACTAAATCTTACCGAAAAGTACCTCAAATTTGGCCGTGAAGGCGCTTAGTTTCTGTTTGGTGATGACTTGTGAATCTTCTTCCATGAGTTTCAGTTTGGTATTAGAAATGCTCAGATTCTCGAAAATGTTTACAAGATTCTGAGATATTGAGTTAGACATCTCATAGAATCTCATGTGATTCTCCTCCTGCTGCTTTATGAATGCAGATATTCTTCTGCCTAGACTGTTTAGGTTGCTTTTAAGGTCACTGCTTAATATTTCAGAATCCGATGAAATCTTCTCGAAAAGCTGCAGCAGAAAAAAAAAAAGAAATGAATTTATAAAGAAAATAGCGGATATATGTATAGTTTATGTAACCGAAGATTATATGCTCGCTCACATTAATAGCCAAGGTTGATTGAGCCGACGAGTCGGTACTTAGCTGGCACAGAACTAATTCGGAATTCTGAAAGAGTTCTTTGTGCAAATCATTCAAATGATTGATCCCAGATGCATATAAGACATTGAGACTTTGAATCTTTTTAAGCAGCTCATCCATCTCCTATATATTTTACCATATAAAAGTGATCATGCAAGCTACTTCAAGATAATAAGAAGAAAATAAAAAATTTAGGTCGATGAAATCGTAATATTACCAAGGTCTTCGAAGATAAATATGACCAAACGTTGTCTTGAATCATTTTCAAGTTCACTTCTTGACGTGAGACAGAACCTGATATAGCATTGTGCAGTTCCTCTAGCAGTTGAGCCAACTGAGAATTGAAGTTTTGAATTTGGTGTTTGTTTCTGCCTTCCAAGAAGTTCTTGTGTTGTGAGGAAGAAAAATAAATGAGCTCATTAATCTTTTTTTTTTTTATGCTACAAAAAGTGTAACAATTTGAACAAGCCATTTTATTGCGTACCAATCTTAGAGAACAACTTGGTTATATCAGATTGAGCAGTCTCAAGGTCTGATCGAAGTTCGAGTGCTCTTTCTCTTAGTTCTTCGCCTGTAAAATGAATGGTATCCTAATTAAGCTATCTTGAAGAAAATCAATTAAGCTGACCTGAAAACTTACAACCATGTATGTTCTTACCAGAACGAAGGAGATTGCAGATAATATTCTCCTTGTCTATGTTAATGGCTTTTTCTCTTCGATATCGATCCTCCATTTCAGATAATGTGTCCCGAGTTTTGATAAGTTCTTTCTTTAATAAAAACGTTCACAAAGCCCTCATTCCAAGTTTACCATATATATACGTATTAGTAGCAGCAGCAGCAGGTATAATAATAGATGTTTACACTACTTACCTCTGTGTTTTCAAGCTTATCTTGGAGATCTTCTAATGTTAGTTTTTTCTGATGCATGTAAAGCTCCTTGGTCGACTAGTCGTCATGTTTCTGTATCCGAACTATTGAAACACCATTCTTTTCCTTGGATTCGTATAACTCTAATAAGATATATGAAGCAGCATATGTTATTCATCTCCTAATAATAATAAAAAGATTGTTTAATGCTAAAATGGGAGTAGGTAGGTACCATTCTGCAAACGATGGATCTGATCCCTTAGATTCTGTACCAGTGAAGACTTCACTACCTTTTGATTCGCCTGAAATTTGAATATCTATTAATTAGACTGATGAACCAAAGGATGATGATGATGATGGTGATGATGATGATGATGTTTCTAGCAAGCAAACACCTCTGGTCTGTTCTTGATACTTTTAGCCCGAGATGCATAATCGAGCGTAGTCTCTTCCATCGACAGAACAGATGGAGATACCATCGCGATCATGCACGCTTTCGTTTTGCCTCCCAATGAATCTCTCAGCAGCCTCGTTAGCTTGCTCTCCCTGAAAGATGAGATGAGATTTCTCAGACAAATAAAAGAAATCATTACCACAAATGGAAGACAAAACCTGTATGGAACGTGGGATGCTTTCTCAGACAGTGCATTGATGACTCGGCCGAGTGTAAGCAAGCTCTTGTTAATCTCCCCGGCTTCTCTCGCCCTTGCCTGAAGAGAAAAAAAAAAAAAAAAGCCGAAAGTGTTGGTCAAGAATCACAACAACATGAATGACCAAACAGTGTGGTGTCTTGTCTTAGGTTATGCGAAAACACCTCTCTGGCGCCAGATCGAAGTATGTTCTCAGAGCCGGCGAGGTCAACGAGGTTCAACTTCCCGAACTTGATCAGCGCCAATCCGTTGAGGTCCATGTCTTCGGTTCGAACCGTGACTGTGAAGATGGAGTGGGATCGGTTGCTAATTTGCTTGTTGAGGAGAGTCTCCGCGGTATGCTTCTTCGAGCAGCCTTTGTCCAAGAGGGAATAGACTTGGTCCTCGTCGGTCACCGTTATTTCCTCCAATCCTCTTACAAACACATAACCTCGTCCATCTTCCATGAGAGCTAAGGCCGCCTTCCTGCCATACTCCTCATCTGCGGTCAAGAGATCGGTTATTTCCTCGTTGTAGAGCTCGAGGAAAGTCACCTTCATGGTGTAGTCGGACTTGTGGCGCTTTAACTCATTGAAGATATGTTGGATGGCTCGAGGGATGACCCCCGCGGCATTGTTTTGAAACTCCCCATTCTATGAGAAATATATATAAAGGTCTTTCTTTTACATATATCAAAGATTGGAGGGGAGCCCTCAAGCGAGCCTAATGGCAATATTACTGTGTCATGACAAGAAAACCTTATATTTTCTTCCTTGGCCTTCCATGGTGTAAGTTTTCCCGGTCCCTGTCTGACCGTAGGCGAATATGGTCCAAGAATATCCTTGGAGAACGTCGGCAATGACGGGCGACACGACGTCATTGTACAAGTCTTCCTGCTGTGACTCTGGACCAAACACCTTATTAAAACAAAACCATTAATTCTTAAATATAATTCGATTTGAATGATGAAAGATTCTTTTTATTTGATCACCGACGAAGTGTAGGAAGGAAACCTTATCAAACGCAAAAGTTTTATCAATGTGTTTGTGAGGTGAATCGTGGATCACTTTCACTTGTTGTTTCAGATCATCGCATGATATGATTAGGGGCGTTTTATCCCTCATCTCATCGTCACTTGGAGGCCTGCTTTTTTTTTTTTTTTTTTTAACGAAATAAATCAGAATTATTAATACGAAAAATTCTCAGTAACCCAAAAGGATTACAAAATAATAATAACCTGCAGCGCAACACAACTTGCAGGTTAACGTCGTCATTGTGATTATCAGCTGAATCTCTCACTGGGTTTCGTTGGTCGGATGACCATAGTGTTCTTGACATTGACGACGAAGTCAAACTCCATCTTCTTTGCCGATGATGATGATGAGACGATTTCCAAGTATCCGTCGTTGGTGTGTTCATATCTTTGATCTTCAACCTGTTTTTCGAAGTCAGATATCTAAATATTTCATCAATAAATCAGAGTAAAAAGAAAAATTGCTTTTTGTTGGGGAAATTTTCGTAAATCTAATCATTATGATTTGACTTTTTTTGTATTCAGGTTTGACCTTGAAAAGCAAGAAAATCAAAGCGAGCCAAGTAAAGTCAAAAAGGTAGTTGGTTACTGCAGGCCTAAGATTCTATGTTAATTGATAAAGACAGTTTTCTTTAGGGGCAATTTCAAATAAGGCCCCATTATATTTTTAAAATAGGGTTAGACCCTTGCTAGAAAAAGTATAGTTTTAGGGACCTATTTTGTGTAAAAATTTAGAGTAAAGGACCCAAACTATGAACTAACCAAAATACCCTTACAAAAGTGATAAAGGAAATGGTATCGGACGCCTATTTCTGTTACCATCTTATATTTTCGCAGATATGCAAAGTGTTACAGGACGTCGGTATTGTGTTACTGTAGGGTTCACAAGTGGTATCAACAGAATAATATTTAACTTCTACGATCAAAATCTCCTATACATTTTATTTTCATTCGTACGATCAAGTTCGATGTGTCATCAAGAGTTTAATATAATCTTCACTTCGTTGAATGTAAGATTTGTAAGGTTAACGATAAGATTTTTTCGTAATTCTTGGTGCAAATAAGAAAAAATAATTGTGAACCGAGTCATGTTATTTTAGCAAAAATTGTAGCAAAAATGTATAAATTTGAGTGACCCATAGACTACAAATTACGCCGCACCACCTTGTTGGCTTCGTTGTTCGTCGTTCAAAGTTAATGGAGCTGAAAATGAAATCGTCGAAAAATTTAGAATGAACCCACTATTCGATTAAGTGGTATGAAAACGATGCATTTGTCACATTGCTTAACAAAGAAGTGGTATCCCACGTCAGACATGTGCAACTATATTTTTTGACGAAGAGGTACCGAAAAGGGTTTAAGAGGTACCAGATGCCTTTTATTTGGTACAATTTTAATTTAGAATTTTTGCTTAAAAAAAATTTGCAGCTAATATGTATAAATTAGAGAGACCTATAGCCTGGACATTATGTTGCGCCACCGTGTTTGCTCCATCATTCTTCGTCCAAGGCAACAGAACTGAACATGAAATTGTCGCAAAAAAATAAGCTCAAATCATTGTATGTTAAAGTGGTATGAACATCCAAGAATCTGTCATATTTAAACAGATAAGAGGTATGCCATGGGAAACATGCGAAACTGTCTTTTTATGAAGTGGTACGTCGTGGGGTTTAAGTGGTACCAGTTGCGGTTTATATGGTACTGTTTCGATTTCAGTATTCTGGCAGAATTTTATCATATTTGGTAACAAGTGGTTTCGTACTTCCTCTTTATGTTACGAGCTTATTGATAAACTGTTATACTTGTTCCGTGAAATGTTACTGCCGGCTAATATTGTGTTAATGGAGCTGAAAAAATGATCGCAATAAAAAATTAGCGTAATTCATTGTTCCTTAAAGTTGTATGAATTTTAGCACATTTGTCATCGCGAAACATGTATGAGATATTCTATGTCAAATATGTAATATTATATTATAATGAAGTGGTCCCAGAAAGAGTTCAAGTGGTATCATTAGTCATTTATTTAGTATAATTTTGAGTTAGAGGGTTTTGGCGGGATTTCTGAATTTGAATGGAGTTTTGGGTGGAATTTTTCGAATATTCATAAAGAAGAGGTATGCTCATTTTTTGGCGGATTATGGCGAGAATATTGATTTCGAGTTCATATTTGGCGGGATCTTAAAAAATTTCTAAAACACATAATGTGGTACTGATAAGGGTTTAAGTGTTACAAGAAGTGGATTATCTGTTATAAATTACAGATTATGCGCCAGGGTTTCTAGTTTTTAGAGTTTTGGGGTTTAGGGTTTAGGGTTTAGGATTCCGATGTTAATCTTAAGGGTTACGACACAAAAAATTGGTAATATGATTTACAGCTTATGGTTTATAGGATATAGTCGTAAAAAAATTTTAGGGTTCGGAGTTTAGGGTTTAGGGTTTAGGGTTCGGGGTCTATAATTTAGGGTTCGGAGTTGAAACTTTAGGTTTTACGGTCTATAAAATGTTATTCGTGATTTAATATAAACTTTGAACATGTTTGTGATGAGATTCATTACATTATGTTTCATTCAAGAGATAATAGTCTATGTTTTGCAATGAAGGATTATATGTTTACATGAATAATGACCTCATCATTTGACTACAAACATCAACATTCTCATATATTGTCTTTTAAAGGAATTTGATGGTTTAACTTCATCAAATCATATATTTCCATGAATGTCAATCTTATATATCCGAAAAAAAAAGTTTATCTATGAGCGAAATTAATCGAATTAGTAATGTGGTATAGTTAACCTTTTTATGTAGTACCAGTATATACAAATGTGTTATAAACTGGGTTCGTATTGTTTTTTTCTATCAGACATGTGGTATAATTTGCAGGTAATGTGGTAATATTTCGTGATATTGCTGTTAATATTCCCTGACAATCCAGAACCTTCTAGAATGTTCTCAATGATGCGTTTTCTTTTGTATATACATGTGTTATATTTGTTACATAATGTGTTACTCAGCTTGAAAACATTTCGATTTTGGGGAAGTTAATTTTCACATCATTCCGTGATTTCACATCAATAATTTCCGTTAATTAGTAAGACCAATTACAAAATTGAGTCGATTTCACCTTATTCGGCAATAAAGTCTATATTTCTCCCGTTTTCCAACGAAAATTTCGAAGTGGATTTAACGCATTATTCAATTATATAATTCAGTAATTTTCGTTAATTATTAAGACCCACGTGAAATTGAGGTCGATTTCACCTTACTTGTCATTAAAATCGAGATTTCAACGGCATTCCAACGAGATTTCAGCGATTTTGGGTGCCTTCGGCAATTTTCGATCTGTTTTCCGCACCTCTTATTATGTACTAGGGGCCCGTTTACTTTGTTGGATATGGCATGATAAGGACTTTTTTATCTTTAATAATCTGTTCAGTTTAAGATATGGAAATTAGTATAAAGCCCGTTACAAATTAGAGGCCCGCTACTATAAACTTGAAAACCCACTATAATTTATCCTATGGGTCTGGGCTAGAAGTCCATTTTCAGCTACCTTATCAGGAACTAAGGTTGGGATACTAGAGGGAATGAATTGGATGCTTTTGGATTTTTCAGGTCTGGCTGCTAAGGTTGGTGATTGGTTTCCGAAGCCTAAGCCTGACCTATCGTTCTCATATCTCATGTTCCCCTGAATGCAGTCAATCTTCCTTGAGGAATCTGTCCAAGATTGAATGATAGCATTCATCCTGGCATTTTCTGTCACTCTCTCTATGGTGGCTTTCTTTAAGTTCTCATTTTCTACCCGAAGTAATCTGATTTCCTCAGTTGACTCATCAGGCAGTTTGCTCTCTCCTTGAGCTTCTTGATTACCCATCAACTCAAGTTCCTTAATTTTTTGGATTAACTGTTTGTACTCAGCAGCCATGTCACTAAGAGCAATCAATAATTCTTCTTTAGTGAGATCAGACGAAAACATATCGGTTACCTCGTCCTCTGATCCAACACCTCCTACTAAATGCAAAAAGACAAAAATATCCCTGAAAAGGGTAAAACCCTATCCAACGACTATAGAAATTGATTTTCGTTCTTGAACGAGGTCTGCAAACTCACCTCAGTGTCGCACCTCTGCCAACAAGTATAAGACTCAGATCTAATTAAAAATCCATAAACACAAAAAGCAAAAGGCTAAGCCCTCAAAGTCTCACAGCAAAGCACCGACGGAGATGCTCGGACGCCATGTGTTATTTCTGTGGCAATAGTTGTTATAAATTATAAGAGATCCGTTATATTAATTGCATAAAGTGTTACCTAGGTATTATGTTGTGTTACTCACATAACAAACTGTTAGGACCGTTTTTACATCCAACACATGAACTTGAGCATAGATTTAATCGAAATTACCTTGAACAAGATTGAACGGAAGCATTTGGGTAATATTCAATCAAATCTTCATTAAACACAAACTTTCTCTACAAATATCCTCTTTCTCTCTCTACAATTAACCCTAGCTTAGATAGTGATTAGAGAGAGTGTTTCTAGTGAGAGAAAGCTAAACTCAAGTTATGTGTATTTTACACACACTTGCCCTATATATACCAATCAATATTGGTATATTTGCATTCTAGTCCGTAACTATACATATATTACAATTAAGTCACTAGACAAAGATAACTTGATTATTGAACACTATAAAATACTTCCAACAATCTCCCCCTTAGTGTTCAATTATAATTGAAGCTTCGGTTGTCTTGTCTCTCGAATCTTCAGTCTTCATCATCAGTTGACACAACAGAATAAGTTCCAACAATCTCCCCCTTTGTGCTCAACTTTGAATGTGACAGGTCTTCTATTGCTGTTTGAAGAAAATAGCTGAGAGCATCTGGAGAATCTTCAGTCTCCCCCTATTTACATGCACTCTCTTTTCTTCTTTGCAACTTGAATATTCGTCACCTTCTTGCATATATCAGAGTCGCGCGGATCATCAGCATTGACTTGTCGTGTACGCTCGAACCATGGAGAGAGGTCTTGTTTGTTGTGGTTCATCACGTGCGTTGAAAGCTTGGCTTCTTTAATGAGTTCACGTGCTTGGCCTCCCTGATATGCTTCTCCCCCTCATGGCGATTCATTTGTATCGTCATGCTGTGTGATCAAGGTGAACCAGAGTGTTCGCTGAACGTGTTGGCGTTGAATTCCGGATGAAGTACCTGAAAACGGGACAGACGACCAATCATCGTGAAACATCCCTCGATGTCACTCTTGGTCGTTGATGCAAAGTCACACAAACTTGCATTTGAAGGGACTACGGGGCCACATAGGCAACCCGTTGACATCATTCTAGAGTCGTGCTCCAGAAGATGGCCTGCTACCGTTGTTGTTTTGATATTGCAACGGCAGGACTTCCTTCTGATCATAGAAGCACATCATTTAATGATGCGTCTACAGAAGTTCTGGCAAGGTCACGTAGACCAGCATTTAGGCGATGAGGACACATTTAGGCGATGAGGACACACTAGACATTTACGTGTGTAAAAGAATGTATGTGTCCTAGAAAAGTGGAAAACATTTAGGCGATGAGGACACACTAGACATTTACGTGTTCAAGAAAGTCGTGGTATGGGGCTGTGGACCACTTTGTTCAATATCTCCCACTTCCAAATGAAACGGTGATAGCATATGCGGTTCCCCGTGAGATATTGAAACATCTGTCTTTAGGGAGACAAATGAGTAGCTAGGAAGGGTCGTGCATGCGCCTTTGGACCAGATGAAGCGTCTTCTACCCGGGATCTGATAAATCAGTCCTGTACCTATATGGTTATGGCCCGGATAGTTTGTGGTTGAGTTGTAAGGATGTCATCGTGATACACTCAATACCCTCACATACACTCGGGGTTTGTTCCTGGGTTAGGATCAGTTGGGTCGACTGAACCTTTGGAACAGGTATGTGAACAACTCTTTTGTGTCCATGCGTTTTATTGACATTTAGATCACTCCCTCTTAAAAGCATGAAGTTTGTATTCAGGGCATTCTTCCCTTAAGCTCTAGCGCCTTTTCATTGAACACTCCCCCTAAATAGTTGCGCTATTTCTAATATGATGCCCTTGCTCCCCCTAAATAGATGTGCTATTTCAAATATGATGCTCTTGCTCCCCCTAAACATGTGCTTTCTTGTAAAATTTGCATATTACTTTCTTTCAGGTCAAGCGCCTTTAGTAAATGAAGTATCACCCCCCCTTTAAAATGTGCGCCTTTTAAGTATGCGCTTATGAGTATCACTCCCCCTAAAACGTATGCGCTTTTTACAATAAATATGGTAATACGCTCTTTTGAAATTCTGCACCTTTTCACTCCTCCCTTTTTTTTTTTTTTTTTTTTTTTTTTTTTTTATGGCCTTATTTTTATTTTTTTTTTTATGGCCTTATTTTTCTTCTCTTCTTTTTTTTTTTTTAATGGCCTTATTATTTTTTTTTTCTCCCCCTTTTTTTTTTTTTTTTTTTTATGGCCTTTTTTTTTTTTTTTTTTTTTTGAACAGAAAAAAAAACTAAAAACAATGTCAAATCAAGAGCTTTGGAATGTCTTGATTTGGTGTGTTTTGCTCACGTCACATACCGATCACATGTGTGGAGCAAACCGAATACCACACGTGTCGGGGTTTGTGCGACTGCTCTCATGGCAGCATTACCGACCATACATGTGGAGCAATCGTCGTCTATTTACCATGTATGATCGGGAACCTGCAAAAACAAATTATCGGGACTTTGGTACCCATTTTTGGACGGGTCCTCCCTGATTAGCAGATAAATATTTTAAGCACAAATGGTTCAAGTATGGAATTTGTATGTAAAGTAGTCTTGAACTGAGGAACCCAATGTT